>VYYI01002548.1:0-14546 GCA_021029175.1 Bilobella aurantiaca | reverse complement strand
TTCATCACACAATTATTCCTCATTCGTCATGATGGTCCGTCTTCAGTGATGATGTGATGAGTTTCCAGAGCGCAGAGGCGTCTAGTAATTTACATTCCACCGTTACACATATTGTATTTAAATTAAAATCTTTGATGCACTTTTATTGGCAACTAATTTATGATTCCTTTGTGAACCTCGAACCATCAATGACGAATGAGGAATAATTGTGTGATGAACGGCGGCGAGACGCTCATAAAGTATACCTCATCTCTGTCTACCCCTCATAGCCCGGGATGAAAGCGTAATGGATTTTTTTTCATATGGGGAGAGGTAGAGAATACGTCTGCATTACGGTTACACTCATGTCATTACGCTTGGTGAGTGCACATATTTATTTGTGTGTATTAATATGTGTAGTGCGCGCCGCTGTATCGTTCTCTCCACATATTCTGAGCAAATGAGTTTGCAATTATAATATCAAGGAATTCGCACCCATTTTTACCGAATGCATCAACATGTTTTTGTTCACCCCCGCTCCGATCAGACATAATCCAACTATTGCGTCTCCACATGGACCGTTGGTTTTGTTGTGTTGCAAAATGTTGTTTGTACGAGCGCTGGAGCTTTCCACCAAGCTCCGGCTCCTATACTCCATCCTCCCCCGTTTCGACTCCTTTTTCCTATTGACTTGGAAATATGGGACTTGTGGAACACCTATAGTGTTGGGGAATCGTCAACTATGCACACATGGCCCCACATATATGTACGTGCGCACAGGAGACGTCCAAGTTGGACGCACCAGTAGTCGGTCCTCCACTCCAGGAGAAAGGAATAACGATCTAGTTTGCATATTCAATGGATTGATTTATTGTAAAACAACAAAACAAGCTCTGCTCTTTAACAAGTCGCTCTCTAAGGTATCCCCTCTCACATCCAGTCTTCATTCAGCGGGTTACACCCCCTTCCACATATTATCCTCCTGTTGCACACAAGCACGCGCATACACGCATACATCCATGCACACACTAGCATGCTCACACACATCCGTCCAAGCTAAACTTATACACACCCATAGAGATACATACACACACGGAAATTGTGTTACACATTTACATACACACACAAACTGTTAAACACAGACAAGCAGAAGCAAACACACAGTAACTAAATGGACACACGAATATGGCTACAAGCCATCATAGTTGGGCGCAGGTCCATAACGCATCAATGGAATATGATAAGGCACTAAATGCTTGATCAAAGCCTGGAGCATATCACGGATATGCCTACAGTTTTTTTCCTCCTTCAGTCAGACCCCCTCAGCGTGACACCCGTGGCGAGGGAGCCGAGATGAAGGTATAGCTAACATTAAGGTCCTCGAATCTAGTTCAAGTCTCACTTTTGATCCAAAGGCCCTTCACCCGGGCTTGCGTATGCAGCTATATAGCTCTTAAGTGAAAGTTTTGGGGGCTCAACTTATTGGTAAACTATTTCACTTGTCTGCCACCAGGATTTGCAGGACTGCCCACCGAGGAACTCCTTATAGTTTTAAAATGGTGCGATGGAATGGTAGGAATGTAATGGTTAAGGCACGGTGTGAGAAGAGGGTGTGCATGGCGGAGGACAGAGGCCAGCGAGACTTGACAGGTATCCGGATTTTCCTCTTGGTATTATTATCCATTCAAATAGCATAGGCTCCGCCAACTCATCACTGACAGACTTACGCAGAGGTTTCACTATATTAGCCATCATGCTCTCTTCAAATTTACAAAGTGTACCTATTGTACAATCAAGTTGGGATCCTTACTGAGATTTGCCCCCTTTGAAAAATTATAATTCCTCCTCCGGAACTGTGAGAACAAGGTGCAAGGCAAATGAGTTCAAGTCATCCTTAAATGAGTTAAATGCTTTGCGTACACTCAAAAATTTACCGTATGACTTCATCCATGCCAAATTCTTCGGTTTGAGGACATGATGGAATTATTTTAAATGCTTCTAAACCTTCTTGGACCCTATGGGTCAGCTGGGCAATCAGCGGGAGCTAAACTCCTGGCTACCTTGATAGACCGAAGGGTTTGGGGGAAGGCGTGATGAGATGCGAACAATTCCTTACTGCCACACCGATACTTACACTCACGCATGCCCCCATACTCATACGCAGATGTTACAGTAGTGGTAAACATGTAACACACACACACACACACTCAAACATACACAGAAACACACACATGGGATTTCTCTTATTTGTGCCAAAGTTTTATAGTCTCACAGCTATACGATTCCACAATAAATATACACGGAGAGGATCAATTTAAAGACGCGGAAAGAGAGACGCTCCTTATTTGCTCATTATGCACGGTTGCCTTAGGAAAACCGGCTCATTATGATAATTGCATGCTCTGCTCTATCTACAAATTAACTTGCCTCACCGTTTCTCTCTCTCTCTCTCTCGCCCTCACTAAACTGGCCCTACAATAATGATCAGTCTGCTGCTCTGGTTAAAGGCGCTTGAACCATTACAGACAGGGCTCAAATTTTATCAGACGCCGATATCACCAGTTCACAACACATGGAGTTTGCACATATACACGCAACACATACACTGTATGTGTATGCCCTTTCTATTATGCTGAACAGACATCCCGTATATTCCTAGCCGTTTATTCATCACACATATTATTACCCGTGTGTATGTGCAGCTAACATGTGCGTATGTAGGGAACTCGTACGGCCTACAAGGTTGGACTTTTGAGTTCCTTGACCAAGAAGGAAGAAAATTTTTCAGCCTCCCTTTTCACACCATTATCATGATTATTATTATTGAGAGGGGGAAGACAGCGGGCTAAGCAGGACGACCTGAACAACTACTTACTACCACCACCACTACTACTACTACGTCGTCAGTACCACCGCATCATAACCAACAGAACATATGAACATCACACAGACGCGTCCTTTCTAATCGTTTATTTTTCTCCTCTTGACATTTTTGAAATGTCTTTAGGAATCCGAGCATCACTTGTTATTGTTCAAGGGAAAGATTTACAAGTGGGACGGGGGGCGATAAATGATTTATTTATTTCACGCGAGCTTCCAATCCGTATTATTCCCTCCGACGCCGCTGCTGCTGTCGTCGTCGTCATTGTCATTGCCGCCAATTCTTCTTTTCGTGCAAGCTCTCCGTGTCTATCTCTCTCCCTCTTTATTGGACCCTCTTGACCCCAGACTCAAATGAAAGGAACATTTGCAATCCATTACTCATCCCGTAACAATAATATATGATACTAATTATTGGCTCATTTGGTGGAACCTATAATCTCTGTCCATGACCCCACGTATGGAGAGACATGCTAAGTCTATACTGATACAGGTACAGACAGACCCACGGATACATTTGTAACAGAGATGCAGTGTGTATCAGAAAGAGCACACTGTAAAAGTGACATAAATCAAGGAGATGCACGCACTCTGAGAATTCACACTCCTCGACCCAGCTGGTTGCCCCTGGGAATCCTACCTAATCCAGGAGACGAGGATACGCTTCCCCATGCGGATGAGCCACCTTTGGATCCTCCAATTGGAACTTTGGCTAATACATGCATGTTACGAAGTTGGGTTCGCGGTGATGGTCATTAGAATTGGATCCCAATCCCGACGCGACCCCTCTAATCACGATGGAATGGAGCCGAAAGATTTCCATCCGCGGCCCTCTCATCCATTAGCCGTAGTAAGTGCGAGGTAACATACTTGCAGTGCTGTGGAATCGGAATATGGAGGTTTGCCAAAAGCCACTTGTAGGTTATTGGAAACTATAAACTGTGAAAATGCTCAGATGAGGCCACGCGGGTGCATGGCAACACCCTGGATATCTCAATGAAGAGGAAGATGAGTGCCGTTTCACCTGAAATAACTCGCAAGCCTACAGTCATTGAAATAATACAGAATCACCGCACATACGAAGAGCTACGACCCCAAACTTGGATGTAGTGTGGAGAAAATCAGATACGAACTTATACACATATTTCTACGAAGGGATAAATAGTACTTATATATATGCACACACTTGCAAATTCTCAAACTCATCATCATGATCGTCAAGTCAAGGGTAACTAGGAGGGATGCGAACATGACAACTCCATTCCAAAGATGATGAAGTTGAGAGAGAAAATGATTGAAAAGCCGCTTCTATATAAGCCCTGGGAGGACTGACTGGGGGAAGATGCTACTGCAGATGAGTAAAAGTTGAAGACAGCCGCACATCCCTACCGGCCAAACACCTCTCTCTGTCTTATGGAGCCCCCCATCTTTCAAAGTACAGCACTTCACCGCGAGTGGCTCTCCCAGGATCCACTATAGTGATTCCTCTCTGAGGATTTTTTTAACTGCTCTCACAGAAAATTACTGTTATTAAAATCCCCATTTTACTCTGTGCGCATAAAACTTGAGTGAGTTAAACGGTAGAAAATCAATTTGAGAGGGTGAACAAGGAGGGGGCTTGAGCGGCGGTGGTTGGTCCATTAATACTATTGGTATGTAAGATACGGTGCGAAGCCGCAGCTCTAAATTTTTATTACTCATTATGAGCCCGACTTGAAAAGCGCGGTAGAAATCCTGTTTTTTCTCCCAAAAATTTCCTAACCGACACCTTGACGTAACCCTTTATGTTTTCGTCCGAGTCTGTGTGTATTTGACTCTTCCGTCTGCGCGTATGTGGATCTGTTCATGTATGCACTCGAAGAGTAATGAGGGTGGTTGAAAATTTCGCTGTGTATAAAGGTTTGTGCATGCCTATAAGTGTATTTTTGTGAACGGCGGAGATCCCTTTATGTATAGCATATATACACTGCGCTTGCTCCTATTCTCATCGCCTCACAGTACCGCTCCTGTGTCTGAGAATAATGCATATTTGGAGGGTAAGAAAAAGGATGCGGAGCACCAGAGCCGTGTTCATTACAGAAGTGGAAGCAGGATAGAGAGACAAATAGGAATCAGACCAAGGTCAATACTTTGTGGAGGTGTGTCCGGCACGCTCACTTAGTTCGGAAAAAAACTATACCACTCAAATCCGCTACTACTATATAATACTTCCACCCCTACCACCATCGCCACCACTGGTTTACCTGTCTCAAACATTCCCTTAATGCATATGCACGCGGGCAACACGACCATGTCCACAGTAAAACACACCATACAATAAGAGTGCTATAACATGCCAAACCACACACATTTAAACAGACGCCGTAAGTCTCTACACACTTCCCGCGACGACGGTCATTCCATTGGGCTGCCGATAAGATCGGATTCTCCTGACTGTGTGAGTGAGAGCATCTGATATATCCTGCCACCCCTCACACGTACAAATCCATTCCTCGCCGGACCCATGGCGCGTTCCAGTGCGAAAATATATTCACGCTATTAACAATCCTCCTCGTAAATATTGAGAGAGTGAGAAGAGCCCGAGTGTGGTAGTGGGGGAACAATGAGAGCGTATGAGTAGTAATCCGTCCCCGATCTCAATTTTGGAATTGCTCAATGCGTTTGCAGGCGTGTGTACATGAGCATACTTGAGTTTTGAGAGGGTGTGTGGATGTGTTTCTGAGCATGTGATCAATGTGTGTGTAAAGACGTGTGAGTGTGTGTAAGTGCAAAATGTGAGTGTAAGCATTAGTGTATGTTAAGTATGAACATGCGTGTAAGAGTTAGTCTGGGTGTGCACGAGATTTTGCGTGGCATGTGTGTGTGTGTGTATGATGGAATTGTGTGTGAAGTAGTAGTATGTGAGCAAGAGTTATGCGAATTTGTAGAGGACTCAATGGGTATGAAGTTTGTGAATGTACAAGCGTCTGTAATGTGTGTGCGAATGTAGATTTTTTCGCAAAAAAATTCAACCGGATGACGACGGTATCCTCTGAGAGCTGAGACAGAGGTGACTACGGCAATGCCAAAGGATCCTTTCAAACTCGGTATGTGCGCTAGCATCAGGATGATGGGGTGGAAAATGAAGATGAGTGTGTGCGAACTGCTGTTGTTTGTTTGAACGGTTGCAGACGACGACCAGGGATAAATGTATCAGACAGTTTAGACAGTTTGAAGGGCTCTGAGATTTCTACTACATCTTTAAGTGCTCCTATTTACTAGGTGAGAGCGGTAAAGTGAGAAAAGAAGATATAGTGGAGGGAAAACAATAAGCTGGGGCTGGGGCGCTGGGATACTTTCTGTATGTCCGCGCGTGCCTACCTCCTCTTTCATTTCCCTGGTCCTTTGGATGGGAAATCAAACAGCTGACATTGACAAGAGGAGATCAAAGGTGTGAGATTCATTTGCGAGATCAAATCAAAATTCCTCATGTTCACTGACTCATTCTGAGAGAATAGCTACGTGATGGACAGCGAGTAATGACTGACTGACTACCCGACTGAGTGTGCACAAGTCCTGGGCACATCCTGATCCGTTTCCTCCAAATCACATCGCCGACAATACAGTGGTTTTCCCATCCGTCCATCTATTCAGTATTGCAGTATATAACCTTGAGAGCATTTGGTACGTGTACTACCAATTTTTGCTGAACAACTTACAGCCTTGGAGCCCACTACCACAGTCAGACTTTATACTCACAGACCCTTGACAAACTCGGATGTACCACAGCTGGAACGGCAGTGTGTGTGTGTGTGTGTGTACTTGATCCTCCCCAAATCGAAGCTCACTTTAGGTTAGACTTCTGAGGAACAGGGGGAAATGTGTTGAGGGAGCGGTAGAAAGTGGTTGTAGTGTGTGTGCGCGTGCTCAAAAGGATCCGTGTGCTTCTTGACGAAAATTAGTTGGTTTGTTTGCACTGTATTTCAGCTCACCCTGTCCGCCTGGATGATTGTGGTGGGAAGGGTGGATGTTGTTGGGGATGACAAATGACCGCTTTGCCGCTCTCTTCCACTGCTTTGACCATTATTATTATTATTTGATATAAAGTAAGCGAGACAGGGGTGACAATGGTCGCTTGCTTATATTTTTATTACTTAAGTGGTGATAAGCTGAGTGAGTGTCACCGTAAATCTTCCTCCCTTTGTTCTCAAGCGGACGGGGAACACATCATTTTCTGCTTCTCCACTTTTCCCAACACGCTCCTCTCTCATCACGGATTTACGACGGACAGACAATCCTCACTAAACTTCCGCATAATAGGGAAGAACCCAGAACTGGAATCACAATCTTTAAAATGTCATCTTATGAAAATTATACACCAGCATCATCCCTTCATACGTGGGAAACCTTAGGAGCTTAAATGCGGCGCAGTTGTAGTATATACAGGATCAGCTTCCAATCGCTAACTCTCATTTTACGTATGTCCCTCCTGAACAGGACACTCAATCAGCCATTGTCAAAAGGGTAACTCATGTCAGAGTGAGACAGTAAGGAGTTTGCGTACATACTCCTTCCCAACTTGACAAGACGGCGATGATTTCAACCTGGATGGAGTCACGTTCCAGCTCCCAGATCTCCTTTTATCCAATCCAAAACCTGAAAACTAGGAAATCATCTGTACATTCTTTGTAAATATTGAACGATCCGCCGTTCCTAATTACGACTGAGAGAGAGTGTGAGTCTATGACAATTTCACAATAGTCATCTCGTGGGTGGTATGGGCAATCTCACATGCTCTCATTCTATCCGTGTTCAGGACTTTAATATAATAAAGTTATAAATTACAGAACCGTGTCTAAAAGATACCTACACACAATAACGACGCTTTTAGTCCTTTACTGTTTTACTCATTGGCAAGGCGGACTCGCGGTCAGTGCCTCACAAAAATTGTGGTTCAAAATCAATATTAAGTACTTCCGTTTGAATAAGCCAAGTTAAAAACACACTGGGGGGACAGCGGTGGCTGGTAGTATTTCTGGTGGGCATGCGTGGAAGTGGAATGATTGGCTATGTATCTTGATTGGTTTCTGTACAAATATGTAATATTTATGTACATGTCCATACGTTTAAATGTAGCGAGGAGCGCTAGTGTGTAGCCAGGTTGTGAAATTCGCATGTAATGTAACCATTGAATTACATATGGTGGATCTTACGCCATCATATCCTGAATACCTGCAGGAGGTAAGTATAAAGTATGTATACATGGGGAGAGATGCAGATGAGTATGCTTGATAGATCGTATTTGGACTCGAGTTATGATTACCTGTGTGTGTGTGTGTTCATGCACGAATGTGGCAGTAGCAGTGCGGTAGCCCTTCTCCTGCTCTATAACTCCTTCCAATGCAATCTCCTATGCATATATATGCTCTGGGATATGGAAGAAAACAAATGGCTGTATGCAGAGCTTATATGCTCGCCTCCTGAGCCTCAAGTGTACGTGTACATGTAGCTATTTATCAGGGCTGGATTTCTTTGCGCAAGTATTGAGCAACTGGATAAGGTTGTCTGAGATCCGGATTGAACCCTTATTTAGTGGTTAGCTTTGGTCCAAGCTTGTGTGCAAGAAGGTGGGCAGCCAGGGAAGCAAGTTAGTAAGTGAGATGGTGAAGTGAACTTAATTCTCTCTGCACACACACACACACACACACACACACACACACACACACACACACATACATACAATAACAGCCCCGTTCGCCTCCCTCAAAGTCAGTCATATCTCATCGTCTCTGCACAAGATACATTCCGCTCTGAACTCGAATCAATAATTAACGGCAGATTGATACCCAAGACATCTTCCTCATCATCTTGAACGAGGTTCTTATGTTCCTCCTCTGCTGCCTCTGCTACTCCAGTGTGTGTGTACGTGTGTGTATTCCCTGTGAAAAACAGTTGTTCAAATCAACCCAAGATCCAATCATGCGCACGAGCTCTCCGTTCACACACACGCACACAGACAAAACCCATCAAATCCCCAAAACCACCCCTCCGCCAGGCTAATTTATTCCTCTCTCCATGTCATAATTACTTCCGATTAGGCAAAAGGAGTTTCTGTTAAAGAGGCTCTGTGCATTGGAGAATCCGCTGTCCATGGGCAATGGATCAATAATATTCCTGGTTGACAAGACCCCGGGAGACAGGATGACGACCCTTGGAGAACAGCGGGTCAGCCCTGATAAAGAAGGTATACTAACACGCAGATTCCAGAGCGGTGCGCCTACCATGAGCCGCCTCATTGTGTAATCCACTTCTGCATCCACACAATAATCTTTCCACCTCATCACATATGATCGTTCTTGAAAACGGAGGGAGCAACAAGTCCACCATTACCGTCGTCTTTCTCCAACTACCACCGACCGACCAGACAGAAGGAAGTCTCCTGAAGAATTTACCAAAGTCCAACTCACTGGCACGGCTACTTATCCCACACTTTATTAATACCGTTTGAAACAGTTTGTACATCGATATTATTGCCACAGTTTATAAAGTAATGTAGTCGCTGTGACAATCATTTTACCTGGATTTTTGAGAAGGGGTGGTGGACGCTGTGGTGAGCTCAAATGGACTATAGAATCCCTCTACCACCACTTTTGTGCTCAATTCAGGGACTCAAACAGACTCGACTTCGTAATCCGACTGACTGTGACTGAGTGAGTACAAGCGGGTGCTGTGCGGAAAGGTATGTAGAGCACTTATGAATTCCTCAACACATTGCTACAAAAGGAAGACTCGAACTGTGAGGGAGACAGGCAGACAGAGAGAGAGAGAGAGAGAGAGAGAGAGAGACGGAGGGTGATTGCATTGGAATCCTCGCATTGGCATGAATCATGTAAAAATCGTGAAGTTCGAGTCAAAGCAGAAGGGAGATGTTGTTGGCCACTCCAAACCACTGTAGTGGAGAGAGTCAGGCTCAAATACCGGCAGCCAGCTCAAGGAAGCACCGAGACGAAAAGGCAAAGGGCGCAATGGAAGAAGTGGAGTTGAGAAAAAGGAGACGAGAATATGATGATGATGATGAAGAAGAAGCAGAAGATGGTCTTGTTGGCGAAATTGTTACAAACTATATACCATGGTCGATGGCAAGCCTTAATGCCTCCCACATCCACATCATCATCACCATCGTCATCTTCCTGAGGAGTAGCAGCAGGAGAAGAGCAAGAGGAAGACGAGGATTCTCATCCCAGCATCATTGGACTTGGTCGTCGTCTCCCCAAAGACATACTCCTCGGGCTCATCCCCAGCCAGTTCCTCTTGTCAGTTGGAAGGTGCAACAAGTGTGCGAGGAAAGGATCCCACCATCGCTCTCTCTCACTCGCTTTTCAGTTCCCAAACCCTCTAAGCCCGTTGATATGCACACGCAGCTGCCGCCGACAACTCGAACAAGGATACACATTTGAGCTGGAAATTGTTATTATTTTTATTATTATTGTATATATTCACCCTCACACCGTGTCGTTTCTCCTGTGCGGCCGCTATTGGGGCTGACGTGCCAGGATATGTAATATCTTCCACTTCATCTTGTACCCTCCCTCATACACACACACACACACATGCACACACCGACGTATTCCAAGAGTATTTAACTGCGAAAAGTGCCTCTACCTCTCCTGGTGTGCTCAACTACGACCACTATAACTGCTACCACTTCTACTACTACGACAACGACGACGACTACTACTACTAATACTACTACTTCTGCTTGTCTACATGACCAAGGCTTCAACTTCCAAGACTGGACTCGCTACCGTTCCACTGTGTGAGCTCTGAGTCGTAAATTTCTACGCGCTCCCCTTCCATCCCGCCAGCAGTCAGCAAGCAAGCAAGCACTCACCAATTTTTCCCGTCACAAAGAATTTTCCAATCACTTCGGAGCTGAAAGCAACTCTCAATTTGCATACTAATGTGCCCAACTAGATCCAATAACTTGTATGTTTGACATGACATTCTACATGCCTTTTCGATCGCACCAGCTTCTTCTGTACGTGGACGTCGTCGTCGTCGTCATCATCATCATCCCAGCCGCCGCCGACGTCCTCTTCGTTCGTCTTCAAGTGTAATTACTCCTATACTTTACGTTGTTGGACGCGGGGGAACCCTTCGGAGAGTGCAATGACATTCCGTAAGTATAATCACAAGTCAAAAAGTCCAACATTATCACACCTGTTCGCAGCAACCGGCCTGCTCCACACATACACACACACACACACACACACACACTGGCTCACCCGCACGGAACGACCATATGAGGCTAACAGTATTGGAGCCCACATTTGTAGTTTAACATTTTCTATGAGTTCCACTTATTGGGCATGGAACCGGCTATGGATAGGATTTTACTTTGCGGTGTAGCACAGCAAAATATTCCACTGTATAACGAGTAAAGTTACATGACAAATAATATTTTCGGTGTAGTACACAAGCCAGTGTTGTGTAGCAGCCAAATTAGTTTATACTGTTAGGGATATGCTAGAGAATGCTTGGGTAAACTTCCATTCTTGAGATCTGCATTACGACTGAGGATGATCTCATGTACTAATTCGTGATATTTGGGGTAAAATCAGTTTGATCTAGTATGAGAAAGAGCAATAACAGATTTTTCCATCATCAAAGGTACTATTGCAAGACACAGAAAATGTACCAGCAGTCTATACAGGTCAATCATTCAGTCCAATGGACGCACATACACGCACACACACACACACATGACATTTGAGATAGATGAGAGCCGTCGTGTGAGACCTGAGTGCATACCACAGGGAGTGAAGTGAAGTAGTAGCATTTTTCCACCCAGTGAGATAGGGAGAAAGGACTATACAAACACACACACACACACGCAAAGCCGCAGCCAGGAGTGTGCGGAGATTTATGGAGGAGAAAATGAATTAATACTAAAAGTTTCCCATTATTTAATTCCTATTCTACCTTGCCAAGTCATCAGCTAGCAAGTTTTATGAAGACGCAAATCAAGGGGAGAACAAAACTCGTTTTCTAAATTACTCCTGGAATCTACTACTACCACCACCACTAGCATGGTCACTGAGCGACTAAGAAACACAATGTCTTTGAGCCCGGCCTGTAGCATTCCGCCACCTCTGTCCTTCTTATAATCACACACACACACTTCGCAGAGACACATGCACAGCCTCACGGCGTCGCATAAACACACACACGCACAATTATCAAATAATGGGCCAGGATGCACAAAAATAATCGTCTGTCAAACGCCCTTGAAAAAATCCCCGTTAAATCAAGTCCCACTATGCCCATGGCGCCCATCCGTCATCATTGCTTTCTTTCCACCACATAATATTAATCCTTGTAGCAACATCATCTCCTCACCGCATCCTATTTGCTCCGTATGAAAAAACTTTTGAGAATCTACGAGCGTATCTCTATGCGTGTGGCTCTGGGTGTGCCTCACTGACAGAGCTCCAAAAGATGCTCTTCCCAACGATCACATGGGTGGAATCTCCTCATTTGCCTCTTTCTTTTCACTATAATATGCTTTTCAGAACCTGTGTGTGGGTTCACACACAAACACTCACTGCTGTGGTTAACATTATTGGAAGAGGAAAAGACAGACGGCCGAGAAGAGGTGGAACAGAGGCAGAGAACAGGAAGAAATGTCATCATAAAAATCTGGCTGAGCCATTGTATGTTTTGACGTGAGTTTCATTTATGATTGGACACGAGAAAAGACACCAGGGGCACGGTTGAGTTGTTGTTTTGCAGTAGTTGTAGTAGTAATAGTAGTAGCTGTTCCGCCACCACCAGCCCTTGATCTCAGTGATAAATGAGTCAAGTCTCGAGACTACAATCAACGTGTGTAAGGGCTCTCATCTTGTCTTCTTGAAGAGCTTGAAACATTTACATTGTCGTCGTCACAAGTATTTACGTGGAGTAATCGGAGCTGTTCTAAAAGTTTGTACGTAGCAGAGGTAGGGAAGTGGTTCACATTGCTGTTACACATGCTTCTACTTCTACTAGTGCCACTGCAACACCCTGGGAGAATATCAGTCAAGACCGATTAAGTCAATCAATCTGGCAGTTTGTATTATAGACTTGATTCCGACTTCCCCGGTATGACTCTCAAGTGTGTCTAGTACATACGTGGAGTTGATGCACTCAGAGGGGAGATGACATGAAAGCTCCTGCAAAGGTGCGAAAGTGACGAACCGCTCAATTTTGACCGTCTGTCTGTCCATATGACGAGCCATGACAAAAAGTTTTCCGTGGGGGGTGCTGGTGATGAGTGGGACCCTCCTATGGCACTGGAAATTTTTATATGTCCGCGGAATAATTTCAAGCCATGAAGGAGGAGCTGTTATGTTGTGGCAGTCTATACGGGGAGAAGATAGGGGAAAAGAACTGGATGACAGATCTCTCAGCCCTCCGCATCCGCATCTCCTTCGGTGCGTGCATTGTGTGTGTGTGTGTGTGTGTGTGTGTGTGTGTGTGTGTTAGCAGAGGTTTGAGAAAGAGATTAAATGTTGAGAGCTTCAGTCCCGCGTATTTTTTAACAGGAGAGAGAATAAAAGGGATGATGATTTTCCAGTGAACATGCATCCGCTCATTTCGTTCCGTTCTCCTCCTCCTATACACTCTCTGTCTATGCTATCCTCAAGCTTCTCCATTCTCACCATGTCAACGTTTTTATTGTCAAGAAGACGAAGAAGAAGATTGTGTACGTGACTACGATTGGGTCGGAGGATTTGTTGTGTGGTCCAAATTTCACACATACCTCCCAGCCCCTGATTTAGCAAATTGCAATGTGAAGACTGTTTTTTTGCGTCTAGTTCCTGGCGGTGATGGTGGTGGTGCGATGCTAGTCTGATCATAAGTACAGGCAGGTTTTGCTGAGAGATTCTGCTGTTGCTGTTGTTGTCGTTTTTGTTGTTGATGGTGAGAATGATGCTGTGATTGGTAGCACCCAAATCCTGCGTACATTGAATCACTTCTGTATAGTTTGCAATGGAAGGGTCATTGTGAGATGATTATTTTTGATGAGATCTGAACATGAAAGAAGGGGGAGCGGGAGACACCAATCCATCATTCTAAATTATGTAACAAGTATAGACAAAGTTAACTGACAAATTCACAATTTACATAGATTGCATCTCAGGAGGTTTCATGCGGGGGAAAAAATCAACTCTATTCATTCTCCCTCTTCATGTCTCTTCCGTAGTTTCTGGCGGCGCGGCAGTATCTTCGTATTCGAGAGGATTTTTCAATCTCTGTGCTGGTTCTATACATACGCACACACACACACACACACACACGAACTTACACAGATAGTCACACACACATCCACGCACCTGTCATCCCGTAAATGACGTTCCACGTGTACAGCCGATGTGTCAGGGGAATTGAAAGGCTTTTAAGTTCTTTTTCACCTCTTTTATCCCCGCCATTCGAGCAGGGCTACTTACTGAATACTTTTGACAAGTGTCCGTCTCACCTTTACTGTGGTAGTTCGGGATTACTTGTTCATACTGGTACTCCAACTACCACTCACTCTGTTATTTATACATTGTAAATCTTGTACTCCACCTACCGATCTACTTGTTAATGGGAGTCGAGTTTTCCAGATTTACTTTCTGTTCGAATTATGTTGGATGGATGGAAGGAAGGAGCGGGGGGGGGGGGGG
>VYYI01002547.1:0-14547 GCA_021029175.1 Bilobella aurantiaca | reverse complement strand
AGTTACCTTCCCGTTCCCACTGGAACTAACTCCTCGCCAGGCACCTACGGGGCGAAAAGAGGGCACGGGCAGGGCCAACAAGGCCCTTAAGGCCGAGGGGAAGTTCCTCTGGCGCTCAACCGTGATTAATTAAGTTCGTTTAATTAGTTTAACTGTCAATTTACTTTTAATTTTAGATTTCTCAGGTGGAAGGCGGAAGGGAGGGGGACACTATCCGTGCGGATGTAAACAAAAACAAAAGTCAGCTGTATTCTTGGCGGGACGGTAAGCAGAGGAGCAAACATTCCGAAATCAATCGGTATTCTTCTTGATTGGTAATTAACAATTAACTAAATTAGTGATGTATGTTTATATTTATTCTATTTACTTTTATTGTGCTTGTCTTCGAAAAGTAGGTGTAGCCTAATTGTTGACATTGTTGTTCTGATTAATCAATAGTTAACTGATGATAATTAGAATGGCCAAGGACTTTGCCACGATGAAGAACGTGGAGCAGATCAAGAAGCTCCTTCGTGTTCTGAGACAAGAGTTGACGATGTCACAGATGACCAACTGGAGGAAGGGAGGCATAATTGGTCTCGCTGCGGCCGCCATGGCGCTGGGAAAGGTACTGGACAATTGTGAACAAGTACCATCAGCGATCACTGGCTAATCATTCCGTGCTGTTTGTCCAGGACACTGCCTACTACATTTCAGAACTCGTTCTGCCAATACTCGTCTGCTTCAGCCATTCCGACGCTCGTATCCGCTACTACGCTTGTGAAGGTCTCTACAATGTCACCAAAGTGGGCCGTGGCGACGTCCTGACACACTTTCACGACGTCTTTTTACAATTACGACCAATTCGGGAACACCAGAATAACGACATCAACAACATGTAAGTTATCCCTGATTATCGATTACTTTAAACCTTAGATTAGCTTCAATTATTTCAATAACGTGACTTGTACGTAACGTCACAGGCGAATTTTTGCGTGAGGTAATCAAGAATCCGCATATCGTTGACTACCATTCGACTATCAATATTCTCATTCTGTATTCCCATTGTAGAGACGAGTTAATTCAAGTAATTAACGTAATTAACGGAGTAAACGGGGCTGAAAAATCTACGACGTTTAAGCTATAAAAAGCTCCATACAGCATTCAGCGTTTTCTGAGCTGCCAGCAACGTTCAGCGATTTCTGAGGCTAAGGTCTAACTTTTTTCAGATACTGACTGAAGACGTACGAATCACTAGTGGAAAGGCCTTCATCATGGGATACGACGTCGAAAAAAGCCTGGAGGGCCTGGACATGGCCCGGAAGCACCGCCTCACCGTTCGCTGCCCAGTGCTCAACCAGGAGGCATTTCTGATGAGCTTACACAACAGCCTCCCCTTCGCAGTTCTGGAGGACGTCCACTGTGCCCTGCTCAAGTTCAGCATTCCGCAGGAAGAAATCCGCCTCAGTGATATATTTTCTGTGATGTGCATTGCCCGGACTAATCGTGATTCGTAAGTTAATTGCTGCTTTTTGGGGGTTAGATTTTCATCAAGTTCGCAAGCGAACAGCGGGATGAGCTGAACGGGAAACTGGTGGAAGAGGACCCTGTTTGAAAATTCAGCGTAACGCAGCAGTTCGAGGTCAATTATCCAGCGCCAGAGCTAGTCTACAGCGATTACAGCGTTACCACTGTTAAAGGAAGGGCAAAGGCTTCTAGCGTAAAGCAAACTGAGGGTAGCCAGCCAATGAAATCACGTCGATCCAAAGTAGCCAATGACAGGCGTTCGAAGGGAGCCAATCAGAGGAGCCTATTGAAAAGAGCGGGAAAATTAAAACAATGTTTTCGTTTCAAGTCTTGTTTTATTTTTGTTTGATGCCATGTAAGAGACACATGAGAAGAACTGTTCGTATAACGCCTGTCTCTTCGTCTTCACTCATTCAACAATACTATCGAGTCGATAGTTATCGACTATCCTACCAAGAAGGGCAAGGAGTACTATCCAATTAGTAATTAACTAAATATCCTTCCTGATTGGCTTCCATTTAATTGGCTTCGTCTCATTCGTCAATTTTCTTCCGTAGTCTTTTATTGCTTACCGTTTGACAAATCCGTAACTCTTTGGAAATGGATTTTGTAAAATGGCATTTGGTTTTCTTTGCAAAACAAATGTAATAATCGAAGTATCACGTGGGATTTGTTTTGATTGTCAGCTGATTACCTACTAATTGAGATTCGAGGATTGATTAATTAAAAGTTAATCAAGATTTAACGCCGTTAATTATGGCTGCTTACTTGGGTGACACGGACAGTGAAGACGAGATGCCTCAAGGATGGGAAGAGCGAGTGCATGACGATGGTCGTGTTTACTTTGCCTGGTAAGGTAAATAGGATTTAATAGTTATGAATGGTTAATTAGAGTTAACTCAAAGTTAATTGCAATTAGAGCAACATTGAAATTGATCTCTTAACTATATAACTGATGTGTAAATTCATGTGTTTAGGTGATTTAAGTGTAATTTAAATTTTTATTTTTCAAAGATCACTACATTAATCGTGGTCGGGATTTTTCTTTATAATTTTTCTTTTATGTAAATTTGCAGTCATGCCTCAGAGTCTACGCAATGGACACACCCTACTACTGGAAAACGAAAAATTGTGCCAAAAGGTTTGACTAATTTTGTAATTCAAGATTGATTCTCTGCTTTCGAACTGCGGAAAAGCGTTTAAATGAAGTGTCTCTCAAGAAGCTAATTCATTCTATATCAATTAGATTTACCGTATGGATGGGTTCGGAAGCAACGTCATGATGGCACCGAAGTCTTCTTCGAGGAAGCAACTTCCAAAGAAACGGTGACTGACCCTCGCTTAGCCTTTTCAAGGGAACCGAAGGACTCGCTCTACGACTTTACACAGAAGTACGATGCGTCGTCAACGGCCCTCAGCATTTTGAATGGAGTTAATTTGACTGGGAAAGTGGCATTGATAACGGGATGTAACACTGGAATTGGTAAAAAAAACAGTTTGACTTTTTTGCTCGATTAACGGTTAATTGCTGAAGTACGATTCATGTCTTAGGATTCGAAACTGCACGATCTTTGGCCCTTCATGGTTGTGATGTCATTTTCGCTTGTCGCTCCAAGCAGTCTACAATGAGCGCTATCGAGCGCATAACCAATGAAAGACAGCAAGCGAAATGTGATTTCTTTGAACTCAACCTATGCTCATTAGCAAGTGTACGTAACTGTGCCAATGCAATTCGCATGAAATACGCGTAAGTTCCACTGTTTTCGGGTATGTCTCCAGGTCCCGATCGAAAGATAAACGTTTCTTTGTAATTTACCAGTGCCATCGACATACTCATTCTGAATGCTGGGATCTTCGGTGCTCCCTTTGCCTTAAGTGAAGATAATTATGAACAAACATTTCAAACGAATCACTTGGCTCAATTCTACTTGACGTTGCTGCTGAAGCCAGTAATTTCGAATCGGTCATCCTCTCGGATCGTTGTCCTCTCATCCGAATCCCATAGGTAAGCAACTTCACTGTCAACGCTTTGAAGTTAAGCTGGTCTAATTGGGCTTCTAATGTGTTGACTTTGTGGTATAGATTCTCAAGACTGAAAGAAGGAAATATTACACAAGATTATTTGTCACCACGAACTTCAAAGCCCTTCATTCCGTTTATGGCCTACAACGACAGTAAGCTCTGCAACGTCCTCTTTGCCTTTGAGCTAAATCGAAGGTGGTCCATTCACGGCGTCACTGTCAATGCAATTCATCCAGGAAACATGGTTTCATCGTCCCTATCCAGAAACTGGTGGTTCTATCGCATGCTCTTCGCTTTCGTGCGACCCTTCACAAAGTCTTTGGTAATGACGTTACATTCAATTATAAGTTAACAATACTATATAAATTAATTAAGATTAATCAATTACTTTGCTTTTGAAATAATGATGAATTAATTTATAGCAACAAGCTTCCGCCACTTCAGTCTGGGCAGCGACCGCCACGGAATTGGAAGGTGTTTCAGGCCAGTACATGAACAATTGCTGGCTCGCACATGCAAGTGACGCGGCAAAAAGTACCGAGCTTTCCAAAAAATTGTGGGACATTAGCGTGGAGATGATAGAAAACGTCGTGGGGAAGGATTTGGAATGATTTTTCAAATTTCCATCAACTTTTTCATCAAACACTTTTGTAACCAATGCTCGTTTTCTGTTCCGAAGTAAAGGATGAAATTTGTCTATGAATTAATCCACGTTTCATGAATATTTATTAGGGAAAGATTTTATTTGCAGAGCTTTCACCGTGGTTTGATCAACTTTCATCAGTAGGACCGCACTGGGAAGGTTAAAGGGTCTTTTGCAGTGGAGAGGAAACACGTGTTTTTCAAGGGAAAAGGAATTCAACTTTCTCTCTTCAATTAATTACGGTATTAATTACTCACTCTCCTTTCTAATTTATTGGTGAAAGTCAACCCTCTTCATCCCCCATTTCCTTTGTAAACATCAGCTTCCTTTCACCACGCAAAATCTTAATTTCCTTTCTCAGATGCTTTCTCCTGCTAATTAAGTTAACCAATCCAAGGTTAACAAATTGTAAATTGCTGAATTGTGAGTAAAGCTGAAAGTGATTAAAGTGAAAGTTCAAAAGAGAAAGTCGGAATTTCTTTGGAGTTGCGTGAGTACGGTTGACTGCTCCGGTGGTCGTTATTATTGAGCTCAAAAAACTTTCTCCGGTGAAAGTAAGTCTAATTGTGGTTTGAATTCGTTTTTCTTTTCGAACTCCAGCAGGGTTGTGCTGGTGGTTCCTCAGGCTTTTTTTTTGTTCAAGTTTTGGCAAAGGTGAAATCCTAAATTTGAAGGCATGCCTTATTAGCTCCAATAACTTTTCCTCGTTCTTTTAGTTTATAAGCAGGGGGTAGAGGGAAAGGTTTAGTTATGAAGTGCGCTACTTTCGCAAACACTTTCTCCCGTGCTTTCTTTCAAAGGAACTTTGATTGCCTCAATTGAACTTTCTCCAGGCCTTTCACTCCTACAGAACTTGTAAACTTTTAACAATTTAACAAGCCTTCTGAACAGGACTCATTTTGTGTATTTTAACCGCTTTCACTTTCTGTTTTATGTTCTTATTTTAGATAAGCGTTTATTTAAATTTTAAATGGTTCAAAATTTTAAATTTTAGATTATTTAGCTGCTTTTTTTGTCATTATTTTGGTGGAAATTATATTTTCCTTATAAGTAAATGTAAATCAGCGCTTTTTGACATCTGGTCAACATATGAGGGAGTGGGTAGGGATACGTAAGGAAAGGACTCACTAGCATTACATATATGCAAATGAGGATAGTCTTCTGAATTCTCACAATTTTCCTTAATTTCGTTTAAAAGTGAAAATCGCTGGAATAGCGCTGGACACTTCTGCCTGGAGATAAGTTGAAGTTAATCTTGGAAGCTGGAAGGGAGGGGATTTGTGAAATGGGCAGTCGAACTCTGGCATTGTCTTTATCTCCAGGACATTATTACATGGGGTGACCTTCCGGGAAGGGAGAGAAATCTGGAAATTGACCTCGTCTCCAGGACAGTTTTTGCTGGAGAAAGAACAATGAAAAGTCTCCCCCATCCATCCCTCGACCACCTTTCTCTAGGACTTAAATCGTGGGCTCTCCTGGATAAAAAAGAGCGTTTTTTTACTCCTGCTGGAACGTTATTTCTGGAACAATCTGTCTCATTCCGTCTATTACCGCCTTCCTCTCATGTATAATGATATTTATACTCCCTTTCTCGGCCAACTTTCTCCTGGAGGGGCCTGGAATCCGTAAAAAAAAGATGCCGGGTGACCATTAGGGACTTCTATCGTCTTCCCTTATCTTCGTCACTGTCCCCTTGGCCACAATGGACTTTCTCCCCACAATGACGCCTCTAATTCCGTCACCAGATTTGCCCGTTTCAAACGGCTCAAATCTCCCCTTTCACGAGATTCACAGGCCTAAATTATAGTCTGGACCATTTCCCAATTCTCTGCCATTTGTTTACGCTTCCCTAACTTTCTCCACTTTCTCTCTCCTTACCTGCAAAGGAAAAGGGACACAAAGTGAAAGTCCTTTAAAAAGAAGTAGATTATAGGGCAGTATTGGAAAATGCTTTCACTTAAAAAACTACAATTTGAAAAGGCTTTCACTTAAAAAACTACAATTTTATAAGGCTTTCCCTTAAAAAGAATACAATTTTATAAGGCGTTCAGTTAAAAAACTACAATTTTATAAGGCGTTCAGTTAAAAAACTACAATTTTATAAGGCTTTCACTTAAAACACTACAATTTTATAAGGCACAATTAAAAAAAAAAGAGGTTTTCTCTTATAATAAAATACATTATAATAAGGCAGAAAATACGCTTTCACTTAAAAAACTTACAATTAGGGTAGAATATTTGAAAAGACTTTCACTTAAAGAAAAAAAACTAATTTTTTTTTCAGAATTTACCAAATGAAAAATTTTGGTAGAAACTTAAAGAAAGAAAACAAATGAAGATTCAAATTATAAAAATATAAATAATAAAAATTTACAAATGGAGGCTCGATTAGGGGTAGAAATGTGTAGTATTTCTGTATAGACAAATCTGTATACTTTGTAAAAACTTTCGAATACTTTTGCTCTGCTAGGTTTTGAAAAGAGAAATTGTTAAAATCATTTCCAATTTTTTTTTTTTGGAATAGTTTAGCATGAAAAAAAAACGCTCTGTATTTTCGTTTTCAATTCACTTTCTCCTGGGACGAGTTTTTTGAAGGTTCTCTTATGAGGGATATGATGTGAATGTATTGAATTGTGTTATAAAGGGCATTAGAGGATCCCATTTTCTCCGTCAGGGGTCGAGTAATTCCTAAATCCTAAATTCATCTACCAAATCCCTTTAAGTGAGCCCCTCCTATGGATATTTCCGTAAATCGCAGATTGCTCCACAGGTTTGAGCTCCGCGACCACCCTTCAGCCTCCCAATCCAAAAGGCTCGTACAGGGTGGAACGTAAACTTTTATGGCATGTGAGATGATGTATTATTATTATATGATAGGGAAGTGCATCTCAGGAGGGCTCACGCTCAAACTGAATCCCTTCCCCATTCAAAATCATGAGCATGGAATCACCATTGAATTTTAAATTGATATTATTACCAAAGAATTCAATGAGATACGACGAGGAAGGAAGAGCTTCTTCCAAAAAGAAAATTGTGTCCAAAATTCTCAAATTCAAAATTTTATAAATTTTACGGAACGGTTTGAATTTTGTGTTTTACTGAAAACAAAAATTGTTTTAAAAAAATATTTTTAATACATCAATTTTGTTTTTTTTTGCTGAAATCACAATGATTAAAATTTGAAAATTTGAGATTGTAATTTCCTGGAGAAAGCTGACTTTCACCTGAGATCGGCCCTTGAGCTTTCTCTCTCCTTTGATGATCTTTTGAGGGCTAATCAAGGGGTTAATTAATTAGAGATGAAGGGTGTTTTGCCTCGTGAGATTGCTACTGTATATCATTGATAAGAGGGAGCTCTTCTGGTAATGAAGAAAATAGAATCATAATTGAGTGAAAGCGAGGAGGATATTTTGGGGAAGGGAGAAAGTCCTAATGAGAATGGGAAAGTGGTTAAGTCGAGACGATTTGACTCAGCATTTGCATCTAAAGTGTGTCATTAATCAGATGACTTCACTTTCTTAAATTAAGGGCCTCAGAAAGAGGAGCCCTTTATTTTATTTTTCAAAGTTTTGAGCCTAAACCTAAAATTATTGCTCCGGGAAAAAGAGAAAGTTCGAGATTCGAGGAAGAAAGGTTCTGACTACCTTTGCAGATTCCGGAAAACAGAGGAGAAAGTCGTGAGAAGGGCAAAAATCAAAGGCTACTTTCTCTATAGCTTTTCTCTTCTAAGAAATTAAGTTATCAATTAAAGAGTCTTCTTAATTAACTTTTTGAAATTGAAGGGGATGTTTCTCAAAATTTTGAAGTCTTAAACAGACCGCAACAAATGAGAGTAGCTTGTAATCAAAATTTGGAGAATTTGATGAGCCGTTTTGTCAAAGGAAATCACTTTCTTTGATTCCGCCACTTTCTCCGTCATTGTTCCGAGGAAGGCTAAGGGCCTAATGAAAGGGAAAGGAAGGACGCCAGGGACTTAATAAAAATCTTCAAAAATTTGAGCATAAGATCACAAGATTTTAGGGATGCTGGAGAAAGCATGAGGGAAAGTCATGAGGAAATAGTAATAGAACGAGAGTAGGACTTCCCTTTCTCATCTTCTCCATAAAAGAGGATAATTTACTTCTGAACGCATCATTTCGTCCTTGTTTCCCAGTCGGAGAGGAAAATTGGATTGGAGTAAAAAAAAAAGTCTTTTTTTTTTCATTTTAAGTTTTTCCCTTTTATTTTTGTCTGGGGTAAACTTATGGAAGAGAAAGCGAAGTGATATTGATTTCATCTCGGCATACAAGAATTCTCATTGCAAAACAAAAAAAATCCTCATTTTTTTGACAACCCCTTTCTTGTCGTTTTTGAGTCAACATAATTTACATCTGACACTCTGAAATGGTGGCGCAGAACTCGCGTGTGGGATACAGTAGGGCTAAGGCGGTCGCTTTCACTTCAACAAGCAACGTCTTTGTGTAACTTTCACTTCAAGGTCCTTGTGTACACACTTCATAACTTTTTTTTTGAAGAATTTAATCCAACTCATTTGCAAATTCCCTCCTTTTTTGGTAATCTCCTACAGCTCACATTTTGAAATTTTTTTTGAAATTTTTTTTTAGAAGAAAAAATTGAATAAGTGTTTTTTTTAATTAATTTTTAAGTCATTTGTGCCTTGGTAGTAAAATTGCGTTTGAGAAGTACGCAGTTAAGAGATGCGGTGAAAGCACTGGTCAGTGGACCAGGGATGCTGGAGAAGAGAAAGTTGACTGTTATAAAAATGGTTGAAGGGTGGCTATCGAGGAGAAAGCTGCGGGTAACTATGCATGAGTAAAGTGATACAGACGGGTGATAGGAGGAGAAGAACATGTGTAGGGCATGTAGCCCTACAGAATGTTAACCCTTAAAGGGACATGTAGCCCTATAGAATGTTAACCCTTAAAGGGACATGTAACCCTTTTGTTCTCCCTTTCCATTCTCACTTTCTTTTCTTCATCTTCCTCCCTTCTCGTTACAATACTTGACCAGTGAAAGTCAGTGGGAGAAAGTCTATGGTCCCATGAATCGCGATTAGGCTCTGAGCCAGATTTCCTCCTCTTTCTTTCTCGCCACCACTTCCACGGTTTTTTTTTGCCACGGTTTCTTCCAACGGTTTTCTACTTTCTCCTTCCTTGGGACTTTCACTTTCAATTCTTGGCCTGTCACCTCCTGGAAGAATGCAAAGGCGAGATAGAGGCCCACGATAAGATGGCTCACTCCGGTCAACTGGCTCTTACGGATATTAAAAGTTCCCCCTAGCTCCACAGTCATAAATCAAATTATGTGTCGTCTGATTTAACAATTTTGAATTGTTCTCATTAGTTCCAGCCCCTTTTCCAGTGCTCCAGCGAACCATTTCCAGACAATTTTCAAAAAATTTAAGGATTTTCCAGATTTGCAAAATTTTAAGAATTTTCCTGATTTAAGAAAAATAAAGGAAAATTTATTGAATTGAAGAATTCAAGAATTTCCTGATTTACAAAGTTCAAGAATTTTCCTGATTTAAAAATTGGAACAATTGTCCTGATTTACATTTTAAGAATTCTTTTCCTGATTTACAAAATTTTAATAACGTTTAACTGATTTACAAAATGTTTTTTTTTTCAGATTTACAAAAGTAATATTTTATTGAAATACATAAGAAGGCTTTCCATTTCACAGCGGAGAAAGTTGAACAGCTTTCTCCAGAACTTCCCATTTTCACTTGAATGAAATGCCATGTGACAAGTTTAAACCTTAAAAAATGATGTATTTTTTGAATTTTTGAGATATTGTCGAACGGTTTGTTATGAATAAATATCAAGTTAAAAGTAGGACAATTGTTTTTATTTAATGCTTAACACTTATTAATTTTCAATTCATATGTAATGCTTGAAGAAGCTTTCTGTAGTATTTCCGATGTATTGACAGTATTTTCGTGATTGTGAGTTGAGTGATTATTTGTTTGGACTGCGTCAGTTTTTTATTTCTTGGTCTTGACCTCGTCGTCAATCGTGATTTCGTCGTAGGAGGGGCTGTTGACGTCGGAAGAGACGAAGACGGCGTTACTGTCGACAGGACTCGTCTCCCGTTCCGGACGTTTGATTCCCGTCGTCAAAGTTGCCCTTTGGGGGGACTTCGTAGATGAAGAGGCGGTAGGTGATGCTCCCCAAAACACCGCCAAAAATTGGTCCAACCATGTAAACCTGTCAATCAATCAATCAATCAATCAGTTCAGTTTCAATCAATCAATCCTGTTTTTGCAAATCGTTGCAACTTGAACCGCCAATTGTCAATTTTTGAAATCCGCTTACCCACAAGTGCTCGAAATGGAGAACGATCAAGGCGGGTCCAAAGGAACGAGCAGGGTTGAGGCTCCCTCCCGTTGAGTTGATCTGTGTTTTTTAAATTCAAAACGTTTTTTTAAAAAAAATTTTCAAAATTTTCAGTTTTTTTTTTCAAAATCTTACAAATCCGAGTTCGAGTGCTGCCAATGAGAATCCAATGCCAACTGCAATTGAGCCACGGCTAAAATCTTCGCATTTCTTGTCCGTGATGAGGAGAATGATCAAAACGAAGATGAATGTGAGGAGTAGCTCAGTGAAGAGCCCTTGCTCCATCGTCAAGTCCTCGTTGATCTGCGTGAGGCCGAACTGCGTCGCACGGGCACCTTGGTAATTCTCACCTTGCAAAATCTGTTCGAAATTTTTCAAAATTTTGAGTCAAATTTTTTAAATTTCAAAATTTGGCGCAATTCTTACGTAGAGCAATCCAGCTCCACAGATTCCGCCAAGGAACTGGAAGACAATGTATGCTGCTCCCAGTGGGCCACTGATCCTTCCAGCAATGATGGCTCCCACCGTGACAGCCCTGAAATGGCACATACAATTCTGTTTTGAAAAGCGTTTTTTTTAGATATGGGCAAATTTCTTATATGTTGCTTACGGATTGACGTGCCCACCGCTAATAGGACCGATTGCGTAAATGATGCCCGTCAAAACAAGGCCAAAGGTCAAGCCGATCCGGATGAGTTGGTCGTGATCCACGCTATGCGTCCAGTTGAGGCACGAGGCCACGCCCACAAAAACCAAAATGGCCGTTCCGAGGAACTCCGCCATCAACGCCTTGAGGTTGGTCACGTTAAAGTACTCTGAGTTTTTGGCCATTCTAAATTACAACTTCATTAAGTAAATCTACTAACAATTACTAACTTAATTATTTTAATTAAATTTAACATCTTTGAATCAATTACGTGAGTCAGTAAGTTGCGCTTCAAGCGTTGCGCTTCAAAATCTCCGCAAAAAAAGTTGACTGATTTCTTGACAAAAATTCAGCGATCAAGAACCGTTCGAGCAGAGAAGAAGAGGTCAACTCGTCGTGCGCGGCGGCTGCTGCTGAGAGACTGAAGCGCGTTCAAAATCGTTTGTAAATGATCAAGTTAATGCTTGTTGAGTCGGTTACGTAGGCAATTTTTGAGCAAAATCACTTTTCGATCATGATCGAAAGTGATCGAAAAGAAATTTGCAAACAAAGTTATCACAACTCTTGGTTACCATGGCAACAACACTTTGGCAGTTTAATTTGCCGTAGAATGCAACTCCTTAGAGGATGTTTTCCCTCCTCGGCAACAGTATAATACTGGATTATACTGGATATGCTGGATGAATATCAGGACCGAGAATCGAATGTCGGTCATAAATTGACTCAAATGTTGAAGGGTGCAAAGGGGGGATACAAGTTTGATGTCCTTTATCAAGGGGGACCCTTATTTCCTATCTCCACAAATCCTACCAAATTCAAAGAAAAGCAACCAAAAGTTTAGCATGAGAGTGAAAGCAAAAACTTTCTCTACTTTCCCCAACCGGAAGTAGTGGTCCCCTATTTTTTGTATTGTGAAATTTCCATACGTTTTTTTTCCTTGCAAAACTTTCTCCTCTCCTTCATGTTCCCTAAGCTTTCTCTCTGACAGTGAGTGCTGAAAAAGTGGGCTAAAAATGGAAAAAATTATAAATCAGATTCACAGCCAAGTGAAAGTCAATTTATTACGCATGGATGAGATAATAGGGGAAAGGAAGTGAAAGTGCTCTTTTACGTGTTGCTCTACATTTGAATTCAAAATTCAGCCTCTTCTCAATCGCATTTCAAAGACACGCATTTATATTCCTGTCACCAAAAAAATGCAGGAAAAGAGAAAGTCTCATTTTCAATTTCACAAAGAAGCTCGACACCATTTTAACAATCAATTTTTCTTTTTGTTTTTGGAGCTTCCTTTGTTTCGCGATTTGAATTTAAAACGACTTTCACTGTTTCCGGGAAGCAATCCCAGGCCTCTAGATGATTTGTCCAGGAAAATGTAATAATGTAACAAAGAGTATAGTTGAAGGGTCCGTGATTGAAACAATAAAATATAAACTGTCCAAGGAACAGAATGGCGCAGACAGTGAAGCCCTCTTCCAGCGTCACGTACTGTTGTCCGTTTTCTCCAGGTCCTTTTCTCCAGTGCATGAATAGCACTTGACGCTCCCTTTGTCATCTTCCTGGATCGAAACCTACGTGCAGAAGATAAGGTCCGTTTCGTGTTTTAAACTTTTTCAAGGGGCCTCCTCTGCGTCGATTGAAAATGTGGGTAAGGCTTTGGACGAGGGGTGATTTGACTTTTAGTGATTTTGACGGAAGTGAATGGGAGAGTGGCCCTCTTGAGCCTTTCTCCACTTTCTCCCAAAGTGACTGGGACAGAGCCAGCTTCTTCACACACTCAGAATTACAAATGACGATGGAAGTACCGTAAATGTCCAGTTAGGAGGCTCTGATTCCAAAATAACAGCTCGGCATATTGACAAACTTATGTTGAATAGACACAACGAAAGAGAAAGCGAGCCTTATACTCGGAACTTTACGGTAACATTGAAGGGGGAGTACGAATCCTTTTGTTTTTCTTTTGAGACCTTTTCAAAGGGAAACAGGGTGGTAATCGTGTGGTCAGTTCTCCCTAGCTCCACTTTTATCACAAAGGATTCTCACTCATTTTTATTGTTTTTGATAGGAATCTAAAGGCTACTGTTTGAAATGCTACTGTAAAGGGAACAGTGCATCCCGTATGAAACTGTAAATCCGAATTTTTTTTGGCTACGAGAACTAAAAAAAAACGATTGAATAAGTAATTTATAATCAATTATTATTTAAAATCATAGGGGAGGGTTACTTTCGAATTTGTGTTTTTAAATGAGTATGTCGAAATTTTTAAAAGTTTTCAATGAACAATTTGAAACATTTTTTTTCAAAATTTTCTGGGTATTTTTTAGTTTTGTCTTTTTAAATAACCTCTCGAAATTCTTAAAGTTTTACAAAGAAAAGTTTTTTTTTTCAAAATCTGTTGGGTTTTTAAGACCTTTTTGGGATTCGAGTGGGATGCACTGTAGCATCGATGTAGTAAAGTAACTCATTGACAGATTTGCTTGACTCATTTTTAGATGATAGAAAGTTGCAAATTTAAAGATGAAGTTGCGCAGATTAGAACGAAATCTAAATAAATGCTACGCGGATAATCAGTGATTGAAGAACGAAAACTTTGGTCATATCGTCGTTATAGATGAAGATGTTTAGAGAACGGAAACACGCGTTCTGGCGCCGTGGAAGCACGGCGAGGGCACAAAAGTCAAGGATAATGGACACTTTGCCTTGGAAGCTGCGGAAATTTGCCTTTTGACGGACGAGGAACGCTGACCGGGGCAAAAAATTTGAATTGACTTAATCACACTCTACATAATAACAATTGGGTATTTTCGGGAAGTTGACACGCGTCCGACCGCCCAGGAAGCCACTTTTGGGGCCGTAAGCCTTCCGGGACTTTTTTCTAGGAAAAAATGAATATTAAGATAAGGCGAAGTGCTCATGATTTGTTTTGGCATTTATTGGTGTTGGAAATCTGTGTGATGTAAGAAGATGATAAAATTCAGCCCAGCATCTCACCATCTTACAACCATAAACCATGTACCAAATGTTATGTAAATTCGGGTCCACTAACATCTTCACTGAATTTTATGTGCCAAATCTACTTTCTTATCCCATTCAATTTCGAAATTGCTTAAGTACTAATAAATTCAATTTTATATTCTCAGCCGAAGCTAAATATTCTCCGTAAGAGAAAAGTTGTTGCTCCGAATGTCACGAAACTCCATAATTTCCCGATTTTTTTTTCAGAAAAATTAAAATTTTGGATGAATTTTTTTTTAAAATGTTTAAGATTAATTTTACGTTTGAAACCTTTCTGCCTAAAACTTTTGAGCAACCAGCACTTTTCAATTAGAGCAAATGAGAAACTTTTTTTTTCAATCAATCAAGTTTATTTGATGTAGGCTCACCCATATCAACATGCA
>VYYI01002546.1:0-14552 GCA_021029175.1 Bilobella aurantiaca | reverse complement strand
CGGGCAGCTAACATGAAATTGGTAAGGTTTGGGGTCGCAGTCGGGGGCGGTGGTGGGCATGGTCATGGGGCTGGCAGGTGGCGTAGTGACGGTCGAGGCGAAGAGAATATCGAGCTCCGTGTCGGTTTGCGTTGTTTGGTGGATGGAGTTCCTTGGAGTCGCTGGAAACCGGAATTTTGGCAGGGTATAGGTGTGTGTTCGTCTCGTGTAGTAAACGCAGGCGATGATGCAGAAGATGATGACTATAGCGGTCAAAAGGGCAATCAGCAGAGTCAAGTTAAGGGTGTCGTGGTGTGTTAGGGTTTCAGCAGCAGCGGCCGGGAGATTTGTGGCCATCGGGATTCCAACCCAAGGTGAGTTGCTCTGGAAGAGGGTCAGGTACAGCAAAAAGATAATGGCGCCCGACAAGACGAGATTCCAGATTATAAGTCCTGTATTTGTGGCGGCGGGGATAAGTTTGATAAGAGAGGGGACCATCATATTCTTTAGTTGTGAAATCTCTGTGAGGTTGAGAGTTGGAGTGTCCAGATCCCAACTCTCGTTAAAAACCGATGTCAAATTAGGAAAGATTATGTGGTTCGTGACGCCTTCCTTTGAAGATTCCAACAAGATGTCTACCTTAGACATTACTGTCGGAAGAAGAATATGCACAGTCGGCTGAGTTAAGAGTGATGACGGGCAAGGATACGGTGGACGAAGTCTTGGCTGCCCGGGGATGCGAAGGTCGCAGTGGCACGGAAGTTGGACTTCGATGCTCCCGAGTCCGTCGGGAGTACTGGATATGTTCCTAACGATTTTGGCTCCATTTTGTAGGCAGACGAGTTGAACTCCCGGAGGAGCTCCTGTGACGACGTAAGTTTGAAAGTCGAGTACCAATGCACTCAAAAATACAAACTTGATTTAGTTCGTCAACGCTGGCTCCTTCGAACAGTTTTTGGGCGCAGAGGTGGCCTGTAAGGGGGTCAGTGTTGTAAGGTGGGACAAAACATAGTCCCGTTTCTGGTTGGCAACGGTGAAGTTGATTTCCTTGGATCGTGACTAATCTTTTGCCAGAGACAGCGATATAAGTGGGCGCGTGACGCAAGATGCAGGCGCTCCCTTTATAACCGAAGGGGACGTTAATCAGCTCGTAAAGTTTCCAGTCTGCGTACAGACGTTTGATGGGCACTCGGAGACGGTAAATGATCCGACCGTCGGTCATTGTGCAGTCATTTAAGTGTAGCTTATAGTAACTAGAAAGAGCTGTAAGTGGAATGACAAGTTCGTAGCCGTCCTCTCGAATTTTGCTTTGGATGTGTAACAAGTCTAATTGTAGTTGAGTTTGGTTTATAGCAATTAAAGGAATCGTTTGTCCCCTGCAGTGATTGATGAGGACTTGGAACCGCATCGTTTCCTGGACTGTGTTGAGATGGATGTATAACTGCGTGATCGTCGTACGTACAGAGTTTGCCATGTGTTGAAAATCTCGAAACTCCTTTTCCGACTCGTTTTGACGTTGGTCCAAGAGTAACTCTTCTTCGAACAACACTCGAATGTGGTCGTGGACTCGGTTGAGAATGGCCTTGGTGTTGTTTTTAAAGATTTCGACGTTGTCGCGAAAGGTTATGGCGTTCTGGTCGGCTGTGATGACCGATTTCTTAATAGCCTCTAGGAAGACTCGAACGGCTTCCGTGTTAGTCTTGAGTCCTTCAATATCGCGTTTTGTTGCAAAACCGCAACACCAACTGTCGAATTCGCTAATTAAGTTGAGTGGATTGAAGGGGAAGGGAATGGTGATGGACTGCCGCTTTTGTCTGTCAAGGGGTAAGGTATCCTGGATGTCCGTCATTTGGAGATCCTTCTGGATTAACAATAGAGACTCTGAGATGTGGTCCGTGAGTGATCGAACCGCGAGGAAGAAGTCGCATCCTTTGCTGCTGATCCAAAATGCCTCGAGGAGAGGGTGTAAAACGAGCGTCTATGTCGTCGATAAGTGGGACCGTTGCCGTGTAGAGCTTCGCCTGCGTGATCCTCTTCATGAAGACGCCGGAGATGACCTTAACAGGGAGGGATTCTTCTGCCACCATGTCCGCCCCGATGCGTGGGAATGTTAGGGATACAAGTAACAAGAGCCAAAAGTTAAGAGCCATCTTCGGCCGCAACAGTTTTGGAAATCTTAAGAAAGTTATGATACAAAATACAATTAGTTTTTACGTGCTGTCTTAACTTAGATTATATGTCGGCAGAAGTTAATTGTGCAATACGATACTCTGATTGTGAGAATGTTTAAAGATTTAAATATTTGAAACAATCTGAGATACACCAGTACTAATCAGAACCCATATCGTAGTCTTTAAAGTGTGCTGGACGGTGTACAACTCGTCCTGCTCTGGTAACCACAGCAGGTTCCAGTTCGTCTTTTACGTTAGTTTCTTTAATTTCCTCATTTTCAGAGTCACTTTCTGAGTTTACACTTGAATCGGACGAGGAATTATTATCATCATTACCAACGCTTGGTTGTGGGTCGAAGAAATCGTCTGAACCGTCGTCAGAGCTGCTGGACTCGTCGGAGTCTGACCACCTGGAGGGGAGTCTTGGGGATGAAAGGTTTAAGATTTGGATAATTTAATAAATTTATTGCAAATATGAAAAATTGCAATTTTGCAAAAAAAAAAACAACAATAACAATAAAAAAAACTACAAAACAAGTTGTTTCACGCACTACTGAATCCTCTAAATGGAATAAGAACTTTTATTTAAATTCAAATTGAAATGTATCGAAATTCGGTCTACACTTTTGTATTTTTATAATCCAATTGGTTTTTAAAATAAAACAACTTTTTTTCATACCCTTACGGCAGATTTTTTTTTAATAATTAGACATTTAATGTTGCAAAGGAAAGAGTGCGAAGTGGAATCTGTTCTGGAATCGCGTCGAATTCTGCGTCGTTGCGGCCATGCCATTTTGAAACCATTGACGTCAAAATAGATACCAGGCCAATTATAAGTAGTACGCATATTTGTCAAAATATCAAAGAAAAATGAGTCGTAGCTTTTGAATTATTCAAATATATAAATTTACCAATATTAAAAAAAATTTATCACAATTAACGTAATAGTCAATTGACTTCCAGCCACTTCTCTTGTCGGAGAAAGCGTTGACAAATCCTCCGGTTGCCACGTCGGTTTTGCCGTAGTGCTTGAAGTAGAAGAAAGCATGTCACATGGGCTGGTGTCTGGTGGGTCCACTTGAAATACCGGGTGCCTCACTGGCCCGGTCAGTGCATACAACAAATTCCCGAGTCTGCGCGTGTTGTGTCTATACACGTAGAACGAGCAACCACGCTGGACACACATAAGCCAGTTCCAGGTGTGTGTACATAAGACTAAATAGTAACACATTTGTCAAATATTAAAACACTAGGTAAATAGTATTTGAAATTAATTTGAAATTACCCATTATGCCAAACCAGGTTGAAACAAATTTCCATGTAAAAAAGTTACTGGCAAAGAGGTGACTGAAATAGAACTGGTATAACGTTACTAGAGCTCTTTCACCCAAAGAAGAGAGATCCTTTTAAAATGAAAGTGGCGGAATGAGCAGCGATTTGGCAATGTGATTGTTTAATTTAAGAACAAATGTGTTTTACCTCTTGTATTTTAAACTGCAAATAGTAGTAATAATTAGGTTAGATACCAATCCTTCAGTTAGTTGTGTAGATAGTAGTGTAGGTGGTACAGTAGGTTATTGTAGTTGTAGAACAATTTAGAATTAGGGAAAACTAGAATTATGTTAATGTTAGAGAAGGTGAGGAGACTTGGCTGGAGAATCCTGGAGAGCTTCTAGAGAGAAGTTGCTGGGAAGAGTCCGCGGGTGAAGTCAAGGTTCTCGTCGTCCAGGCTCAATCTCTAGCCTGGCCAAATGCACGCCGTGGAGAGTGGGCTGGAAGTAGGAGGTGGGTTGGTCATAGAGGGAACGATGCTCCGTGGAAGATGTGCTGGAGAAAGTGGCGTCTGTGGCTTACGGTCACGGAAACGCCACACTGGAGATATGAAAAACAAGAAAAGACGAAAGTATTTAAATTTAAATATGTCATTGATGGTGCAACCATATCCTGCTGAGCCTTTGGGAGCTCACTGATGATAATGGGAACGGATTTGTAAAAGAGGACTTCCTCCATTACACCTTTTATGCAATTCCAGCGATCCTTTCCAAGTTCAGACTCATAGTTTCGAAATTGCACGTCTGCTATGAGCCTCACACAAATTCAGCATGTCAGAGACTAAAAAGTTGGTACCCTTTCCGGTGAAAGTAGAAATTTGCTACATAGAGTCCAGACCCGGGAACTTGACCTGCACCATCTGGACCCAAGTGAAAATTGTTGCCGCGGGTATAGTACTTCATCTTTGGTTTCGTGTATCGGATAGCCAAGGGTTTTTCAAAATTTCTATTCACTTCTGATGGGAGTAGGCAAAATTTGCGATGGTTGAAGGACGGTGGGCCGATTGTGCCAGTGGCATACCCCACGATTTTTTTCAAATTCCATTTCCTTTCTTTGCGTTATTAGAGAATTTGCGACTCCATAAACAAAATTTCCATTTTCTTGGGGCTCCATGACACAGTAAAGAGGAAAAGAAATTTACGTTATGTTAAAGTTAGATCAATAAGAAAACCAGGATGGTAAAGTATCCTGTCACGGTCGCCAATTGTAACTGACTGCCCTATCCCGCGCCGGAAGGAATGTGGAACCATCATTTGGTCCAAAACCAACGGATACATAATATGTTCTTTCTGCTTATGTCCATTTTAAGAAAACATTTCTGGCCTTGCAAGCATGGAGGTCCTAGATACTTTAAATAACTTTGTAGTATTACTACTGCTGAATTCACACATTGCCTTTGGCTGAATGGTCGTCTGGCGTACAGACGACTGTCCGGTTCTGGTGATATGTTACCATTGGGTCTTCCTTCTACGCCGGAGTGTAATAATTGAGAGAGCGAGCGACCATGAGATTTTGTATTTTTTGGTTGAGATTATTTAAAGTAAGGGTTTTAAAGCTAGAAGACTGAATATCTGACCCATATCCTATTTATACCTACGTAGTACCTTGTTGACTCTTAACTTTTACAAACTAATAAATACAAATTACTACTGATTTGAGACAGCCCATTATCAGATTTTACCTAAAAAGTTGCTAAAGTAGCTAATTTTGAGTTACTTGTCTCTTATCTCACAAGGGGTTTCTTACGTCAAAGACAAAATTATTTTGTTTTCATTAGGTATATGCTGGATATTGCGCAATTACTCTATTTGCCATAACATTATTTTGCGCAATTTTGGCATTAGCGTCTTTGAGTCATTGCCTTCATTAGCAATAGCTCGGACATTAATTAATCGGTTTTTTTTTCTGCTGTGGATAATTTTATAGTCTTTGAGTGAAGCAAGGTCAATCTCAACGTTTTTTAGTACCCTATATTTTGTACCCTCTTAATTAAGTATATTTTGGAACAAGTCAACGACCCTTTTACTGTGTCAACTTCATTTAACAAGTGAAGTTTCTTGGGAAATTTGACTTTACATGTATTTCCCTAATATCGAATTCTCCTGACCAAGTTGGTTTGGAAGGATGGAATATGTGAAGCAAAAATTTCTATACATATTCAGTTTCATAAAAAAAAGTATTTGTCCAAGCTCGGTAAAGATGTTTACTAGCTTTGAAACCGTTTATTATAAATCTATCAATGATGTTGAATTTGCAAATTTAACAGCTGTTAAGATGAAACCATGAAATGCCACTTATGTTAAAAATGATTTTCCCACCTATGCATATATTTTATCTTTGTCACACAACCCAATGCATATATCCCTATACATTCAAATATAACCCAAAACCGATACTTAATTGCCAAACGTGCAATGATTCACAATATTTACATAATATAATAATAGTAGTTAGTAATAATAGTGAAGTATTTTCCGTTTGACTCATCAGGTCGGATAGAAGTGGGTGTTCTAGAATGTAATTAATGGTTAGATCCTAAGTAAATACTATCCTGTCGACAAATGCGACGCCATATACCGTAGTAACAATATTAGCAAGCCTCAATTATTCCTGAGTAACCTTAATCTCAACTGTTGGCTTAATTTAAATTGGAAAATTGAAATGCTTAATCTACATAAAATTCGAAAACCAAAATTTTCGAAGGAATTTATTTTTGGTCTGCTCGGCGAAATTTGATGAGGATTGAAGTGATGTAGACACAATTTTTTTATTACTATACTCATAGCTACAGCGAGCACTTGCACATATTGAGTGAAATTTTGAAAGTCTAAAAATTAATTAAACTTAACAAATGCGTAATAATTAGACGATGATACGTTGTGTAGATTGAAATGATTTTTAGATTTTAAAAATTCATAATTGCAGGTTGGTGCTATCCAAAAATGTATTGCTTAATAATTTGTTATTACTGTGTTAAATGCTTCGTATTATCGAATTTAGTTAAATAATTAATTTATTGTTAATAAATAATGATGGAGCCTGTTATGAGTAAAAATGCTGATTGTTATAAAACTTCTTATAAAACTATTCCCAAATTGGCTACTAGGGGCTGGAGTTTTGCGCAAATGTCTCTCAAATCAGCTGAACTCAATTTGGGTATAGGCTAGGTGCATTCGCATTGGTTCCACCGATTGATCACCCTGCTAATGCGTTTCATGTTTCATGTCTCACACAAACGTCAATCAGGTATTCGATTTTATTTGAACAATTCAATTGCCTCTTAGGTAAATTTATTAATGAATTTGTATTTATAATATAAATCTGAATATAATACAAATTTAATATTTATCTGAACAAAAAATTGAATAAAAAAATTCTTGCACTACATGACTTGGCTAAATCGAATTGGACCCTGTTTTGCACTTATGTGCATGTTCAGAATTATTTTAACAAGCAATTGTTTTCTTAACTGTTAAAATTTTTAGCAATACAATACAATTATGTAAATTATTAGATTTAACTTGAAAATACTTATAATTACATCATAGCAGTTTAGTAATAGTCAACGAGAGGTCAAATAAACGACATCTTAAATATTGTCTGTCACATAAAATGGTGTAACAAATTAAAACCCAACTCCCATTTTAATTTTCAAATAAATAAAAAATTCATCATATGAAAAAATTACTTTTTAGCACCATAGCACCGCGTGCAAATACAAAATACAAATTACTGTAATTTGCAACAATTAAAATCATGAATACTTTCATTTCAATAATTAACTTATTCCAAATTATAGACTGACTCTTCCAAAAAGAGTGGATTGGCGATTGCGAGAAAGCGTAAGTCGCTTCATAATCTGAGTTGCAGCAATAAAAAAAAATAGCTTGATTAGATGATCATTAAATTTTATAAATAAATTAATTAAAATAAATAAAATAAGTGATCATAAAATCACTGGCCAATCTTTCAGTTGCCTCTTATACATTCCTATTTCTCATCGAACAATTGCTTGACTGTAATCAAATAAACTAGGGAAATAACGTGTCCTAGGAGGTATCTTTGCTTCCCTTATTTATTCATTGGATTTTTTCTGTAACGAGGCAACCGTATATGTATGTATTGAAAAAATTATGAAGCGGTGACACTTTTGTTGACTGCCCCGCTCCCATTAACCATTTCCGCATAAATTTCTCTCCCAATATCAGAAAAGTTCTCCACGAAAACGTCTTATCTCAGTTCTACTTACGCATTCCTGTTTGCCTTTTTTAAGTAATAATAATAATTACTACAGCTTATAAATAATAGAGAAAAAAGAGTGCATCTCTTAAGAACCTTCCTCCGTCAATATTTTGTAGTTACAGAATAATTAAGTTTATGTCACAGCATGATGCGGGCGGACCCTTTGGGACGCCTGGGCGGGCTACTTACTTTGCCTGTGGACACATGCCGTTACTTGCTAAATTGCATGATTATTCTATCCTTATGGGAAAATTTCATCTTCATAAAAACGGTTATAAAGTTATTAGCAGGCTTTTGACGGAGTGGAGACATCAATTGTTTGAACCCTCGCTACTATTATAAACTTGATCCCATTATCGAATATAATCATAATGGATCAAATACTATCGTATGGAAATGAATTCAACCTTGATCTTGTTAAAGCTAACAAAAACGAAGAGTCTGTAAGAGTGATTTAAACCATTCAAAATCAAATTCTTTGTTTATTAAAACACTAGCCAATCAACCCGCCGGGCCTCCCGAGAAGTAGGCTTGTTTTATCTAGTTATACAATGAAACCTCGCAAACGTATTCACGCCAATAGGCACCATACCTATGTATAAGTACTCCTATTAGGTTGCTTTCATGCAAAATTTAGCGTTTTTTAAATCTATTATTCATATTATATTGTGTGAGATGTTTTAAATTGTGAAGATTTTTCAAAATTCTTATAGGAGTTAACACGTGCGAAAGGTTGTTTGAAAGGGGAATAGCGCACGATTAATTTCAAAAATTCTCCTTCACATGTCTTTTTTCACGTGTTAAATCCCATAAAATTTTTGAAAAATTTTCACAATTTGAAAAATTGCAAAAAGTCATTTTATGAAATCGGCGGAAAATTTAGCATGAGAGCTACCTAATTTTAGAGTACTTAACAACATATATAGGTAGGATGCTAATTGTTTGTATACTTTCGCAAAGTTTTATTGTTAGTGAACTAACTTTTTAATAGGAAAGAGCGTTGCTGCGCTGACGTCTGATTTCCTATTTATTTTTACAAAGAAAGTATTTTGTTTCTATTTTAAATAGAGCTACGGCCATAAGAATTTACAAATACAGAGCAGATAAATCTTAAACAAGAATTTTTCATATTCTGCCAATCTCTAAATTCTATCCAAGGCCTTGACATATAAAGGATGCTTTTCAGTGTATGTTAAATGTCCGGCGCTTAGCAAAATATCTATATCTTATGGAAACTCAAAACTCATGATGCAAATTTCGCTATTCTGAACGAGGCTTAACAAGTGCAAAAAATTTTTTTTCAATTGAAGGTCTCCGCCAAGTTCAAAATGCATAGATACACAAAGTACTACGACTTATCCTTTCCAGAAAGTCAAGACCGAGAAGTCATTTTCCTATTTGTGAAGGAATCGGAGTTTTGTAAACGAATCATATGACTGTAATCAAGTCTCTTATTGCAAATTGTACGTTATATCAAACTAAACGAAACTTCCTAACATTTTGGAATTGGAGAAATAGGTAATTACGTTAATTCAAATGTGGCATGATGCAAATTAAATTTTCAGAAAATTCCTCTTTTCTTTGGATACATCACTTTTAATTTAAAATAATTTTTATATTTTTGATTAACAAGGGCAAGGTGGTGTTATTACTGAATTCGAAGATGAAAAATAACGGACAGTTCAGTCACGAATATCAAGATCATGTTACCTTCCTGGATCTCTGCAACGTTATAGGTACCCCAAAGTCTCCTTCCATAACATTTATAAAAGACCCTTCGTGGTGCCAATTTCTCCTTAATTCTGTTTATGTAGAACACGTTTAAGGGTCGACGTCACTCGCTCCTTTGGCTTGATAAAACGAATTCCAAATAGGCAGGCATCCTACGTTCAACACAAGTCCAATACCATCGTACTCCTGTCAATTGTACATTACCAAGAAAGCGTGCTCACGATAATTTCAACGCTAAATATGAAGATAGTGAGGAAAGCTGTTGAAAGTAAGTAGGACGCAGAACACATGAATTCATCTTCTTCTTCATCAATCTTCAATTCAAACCATTCAATCAAAGTTGGACGTAGTGAGAATCTTTTTGCACCTTCAGTAAACAAAAAACGGTAATACCACTCCTTTTAGTAATTCAACACCCCGTGGTAAAAAGAAAAGCAATTCAATTTGCAGACAAATGTTACAATTTGGGTATGTGTAAAGTACATTATTCATTACTTTCATAAAAGCAAAATTTCTCATTTCACTTTGTAAGTGCTTGATATAATATAAATGTTAAGTTAGTTTTTTCGTCAGTTTATTTTTGTAGCTAAAGTGGAGAGAATGGTTGTATTAAGGTTAAGCTTTTAAGTGAAAGGGCATACCGGAAGTGCGAAGGTACAAAAACACCTCATCAGTTGCAAAGCCGAGGATCTCAGTAGAGATTACTTCCCCCCACAAACTATAGTTTCACATTTTTTTATATTTTGAAAATTTCTACTTATAATGTATTTTTGACTTGACAAACAAACTTATTCAAGGAAAATGCTTCAAGTTTCTCAATTTTCACAAATTGGTTTGGTTTTGCCTTTGAGAGATCGAAACACTTGGCCTTTCTCTTTCGACTTTTGAGATTTTACAAGGTGTACTGATAAATTAGGTAAAATCAAACTTGTAATAAGTAAATTGTTTCTGCTTTTAATCAAAGTGGCAAAAAAGTTCATGAAGCAATTATTTGCTTATAGGAATTTTTGCTAAGACATTAGTCTAGCACACCAGGTGCTTTTAAATTTCTCTAGTATAATTTTAAGTGCAGACACTTAAAAAAAAACAAGATTACTGAATCAATATTTTAGTAATGCTTAGCTTATTTCCGTCTTGCTGCAAAATTTTCAAGTTTAACTTTTGTTCTCGTTTCGTTATTATTCAAAGTAATCAATTTAGATTAATAACAAAGCCGAAGAGTTGACAAACTTACTATTTCAAAAAATTTCATGCGTTTCCAATTCAGTATGATTTAGCTAACTAAAACTTCGAAATATTAAAAAATGTGTTATGTTTTTGGATAATATTTAAATATATTTCATCAGCATCCCTTTCGAAAACAACTGTGTGGAAGTTATCGTAACTTGTTTTTGGTCCTCTTTGATTACTCGGAGGTTAGAACAGATAGATTGATGACGATTTATGCATGAATTCTCCCTGAAGACTCTAGTCCGTTGAACAAAATGTTGGACTAGATTCAGGTAACGCTGTGATGTGATGATTAAAAAAAAATTCTTGCAAATTTTCACCCACAAGTAACTCCGGGGTAAGAATTTGGAAATCGGTTCATAAAGTGTGAGGGCACATGTCATTTTCTTGCCACACTTGTTTGGAGAATCACCGTCGCCTTTTTCCTTTCCCATTTATCCTTCCTCAGAAGTGATCTAGGTAGTAATTTAGGGGGCAAATTTCTATGTTAAAGCGATCTGAGAAAAAAAAACTTTTTTCACCCACCCTGAGCCGACCTCTGTAAGCTCCTCCCTTTTTTACGATGACGTCATCACTTCCTTCTCTCTGATTGGCTTCTCTCGTATCACGTGACCGCATGGCGCCAAATTTTTGCGGTTACCAATTAATTAATTTTCTCACGCTCTAATGATGTCATCTTGTGGTTAACTTTACTCACTCCATTTATCAAGGTCAACTTGCCGTTACAAACTACAAACACACGAAATCTTCATAAAAATGTATTTACTCTATTTATCAAGGTCAACTAGTTGGAAATTACTACAACTGTGCAAGTAAATGCTAATGGAACAATTGAAAGTTTGAATAAAACTTAAATACATTGTTAATATATTGCTCAGTTGAGTTTCAGTTGTTCAGTGGCTCAGTCATGGCTAAATGTTTAGGAGAATTTGATAGCCTACTTCCTCGAAAGAGGTGGGCGGCAGAGTACGAGTGGATTGACTCCGAAGAAACACGAACAAGCAAAAACATTTTTATCAACATTTTTCCGGGGGCTACAATGTTTCTGGTAAAGTTTAAACTTTGATATGATGTCATACCAATGCCATAAACATGAGTAAAACTATGAGTATACCTTGGGCAAGAGTCAATGTAGGACATTTTGATGACTCAGTAGCCCACACTCGAAGCATAAGACTTTGGTGAATGTATTATTTTATTTTGCATCTGTGATGAATATTTTTGATTTGAATACATCTTTTCTATCATTAATTTAAAAAGATTAAATTGCTACTAAATTAAAAATATTTTAAACGAAGATTATCATTGCCATCCGCCAACATATTTACAGTTATTGAGCAACTGAAATATGTTTTTATAACACGCTTTGGGATAGAATTAATATGAGCAATAGTATTTCTCAATTGCAATTTTAATGCATAACAATATCCATAAAAATGATCTTTTGTTAATTCACAATCTTTTATACCCATATTAAGAAAGTGAGTTGATAATGACATTGTATATGCCTACAAAAAATTTGAAACTTTTAACTTTAATTCAGATGTTATATGTTTTGAATTTATATAATTTTGTTCAATTAATTAACAAATTGTTTGTACTGTAGAAATGTAATGTAGAAAGTAATTGATCAGATATTACATCTGAAGAAAAAAAATTTTCACATCTCATTCTATTATATTCCAATTTTAGTTGTGCTTCTAAAAATTTTTTTATAGAAAACATACATTTGATTGTAGGATTACAAAAATAATGATGTATTTTAAAAATTTTAAAATTAACATTCAAAAGTAAAGCAATAAGCTAAAATTACTTTTTGCGGGCAAATGAAGTTTCCAAAACCGCAAACAAAACCAAGTGTATTTGCTAAATTAAAAATGGAGTGACTTGACTTGCTTGTATTAACTTGACTCCAAAATTTGTGGGTTATCAGGGCGTGTGTGGTACATTGTATGAGATAAAATTTTAGAATAAAAAAAAAGAATTGACATCAACCACAAGTTGACCTCATTAACTTGGTAGTAATAAATAATAACGATTTTGGTTGTAACGATCTAATGTGTAATAAAATTAATTCGGATAAAAAATTAATCAGAATAAAAAAATTAATATCTTCATGCAAGTGGCCTTGAATCATTATCTAAATTGTGATAAAATTAATTAAAGTGAAAAATAATTAATATGTCAACCACAAGTTGGCCGTGCCAAATTTAAAAAGATGAGGTGATCTTTGATTAATTAATTAATTAAGTAATTGAATAATTAATTTTAACTAAAGCTGTTTTGTAACCACAAGTTTGCTTTGATAAATGTGAAGTAAAATCAACCACAAGTTGACCTCATTAGAGCATGAAAGAATTAATTAATACTAGACCGCAAAAATTATTTTCTAAAAATATTTAGAGAAGGAGGTAATGACGTCATTTCAAAAGAGGAGGAGCATACAGGGGTCGGCTGAAAAGTAGCGGAGCTTTACGGGGACCGGGGTGGGTTTGGTGCAGGCCGGTTTAACATAGCATTTTGCACTCCAAATCACCGAGGACTCTTCTTTCCTCAGCTTAAACAATGTTGGAATAATTTTGTGGCCCCATGGCCACAAGAAAGAGGTTTATGTAATTTTCTTTCCAGATTTGTATACCGGATGCAAATGATGATTCGCTAACTTCACGTTCAGAACAAATGTCCTGTGTGGTTTTTGAACTGTCCATCTTTTACAGTATGATCCGTCTGCTTCCGCCATATAGTTATTTACTGTACCCGTTGCAGTCGATTAAGGTCCTTTTTTTGAAGAAGTAAATATCGGATACTCCAACCGTAAATGCTCCAAAATTTTCTGTTCCTCTAGGAGTCATCGAAAATGCAAGTGCAATTGGTAAGCTTCATGCGACGAGTCACTTTGTTCGTGGTAGACGACTATGATGTCTTTACTGGGTTGGTTTCTCTCAATTTTTTTTAGGGCATCACTGCAATTAATTCTGAAAGTTCTTTGCTGTCTAATGCGCTTGTAGTCGCATTAGTTGTAGTTGTAAGGTCAAGTTCAAATGTATCTGACGTAGCCCAAGAAATATTGCCAGGTACAAAATTTCGCTTGCAGAAATCAGAACCGATTGTATTTAAAAAAAAATGAGGATGGATTAAATTATAAGTGACAATAATTTACAATTTTGTTGAAACACTTAGATGTTCGATGAGTACATATATTTTATTCTTCATCGTATTATGAAAAGTAGGATTGATTTGTGACTCTTATGCTAATGTTTTCAATTCTTACAAAACTTACATCAACAGTACTTCCCATGTGATGAGTATAGGAAATGAATTTTGCTTCCTATTGAGTAAATTAAACAGATTTACTTACTTATTTTATCTGTCTCAGTAATAGTTAAGCATTGAGGCTGATTAGATCCACCGTTAGGACAGAAATCCATTTGCAAAGATTCGTACTTTCTTCCAAAACTTGAAAGTATTGAGAAATTTTCCAAGGTCAGTGTGAATTATTTCCACGCACACCGCGTCACTTTTGTTCAGTTGCAATGGGGTAATTTTAGTTTCCATGTTTTCATAGTCATGATGCACTTGTGCCTGCGTCCTCCTTCAATGTATAGAAGTAATTAAATCCCAATCTTAATTGTTAAGGGACCATAATAAACAAACGGCAAGTGCTGCTCTAGGTAAAGTGAAAAACTAGAGCTAGTGAGAAGAGTGGTAAATATTTGTATAAATTGTAGGTGTTAGCGAACTCCAGAGCTTTGATTAATTAATTAATTAAGTAATTGAATAATTAATTTTAACTAAAGCTGTTTTGTAACCACAAGTTTGCTTTGATAAATGTGAAGTAAAATCAACCACAAGTTGACCTCATTAGAG
>VYYI01002545.1:0-14553 GCA_021029175.1 Bilobella aurantiaca | reverse complement strand
GATCTCGGCACCTACCCAAGTTAGGACAAGGGTCCTAACCCCCCGGACTACGGGCCTTGGGCCGGATTATTATTATTTATATCTTATTTATATCGCATATTATTAATTAAATTTATTAAGCTGAGCATAGCGATAGCTTTATGGGAATGGAATGTCCCTCCGTCTGTCCGTCTGGTTGCGCTCTAACTCTTGTACGCGTTATTTTTTTTGAATTCTGTTTGCGGGACAATGTTTTACGTATCAAGAGTTAAGCTAAGCTTGAAGATGATCCTTAAGGGCCCAGCCTTTCAAGGTTATTTTTAAGTTCCCGCGTGAGGCTATGTTTCTATTTCTCGAACAGATTGAACTTTTTTTCAAATTTATTTGCCGGAACCTATTCCAAGGGTCCAAGGGTACGGCCAAATTCAAATATGTACTTTAAGGGTCCATCAATTCAACGGCATTTTTAAAGCAGCAAGACTGGTTGCGCCAAAACTTTCGAACGAAGTTAACTTTTTTGAAATCTTTTTTGGGACAATCTTTTAGGGCCCAAATAACCTAATGGCCTCCGGTAATGATCACTTGAGCTTGCAATGACCTCTCAAAATCACATACTAGTTTTTCATGATAAATTTTTTATGGTAGTCCCAATGTCATCCGTGACCACGAACACACATTACAACAGCTATGACATAGTTTGCTCAGCTTGGTTAAGCGCGTATTGCGACTTTTTATTAAATGACCTATTTCTATAGCCGAACTTTTTGATTAGCCAATGAATATTTGTTCGCATTTAATGGACATTTGTTCGTATCCAATGGGTATTTGTTCGTATTCAATGAATATTTGTTCGCATTCAATGAATATTAGTTTGTATTCAATGAATATTTGTTTGTATTCAATGGATACTTGTTTATATGCAATGAATATTTGTTCGAATGCAATGAATATTTGCTTGTATTCACTGAATATTTGTTTGTATTCAATGAATATTTGTTCGTATTTAATGGACATTTGTTCGTATCCAATGGGTATTTGTTCGCATTCAATGAATATTTGTTCGTATTCAATGGATACTTGTTTATATGCAATGCATATTTGTTCGTATTCAATGAATATTTGTTAATATTTGTTCTTATGCAATGGACATTTGTTCGTATCCAATGGGTATTTGTTCGTATTCAATGAATATTTGTTCGTATTCAATGAATATTAGTTTGCATTCAATGAATATTTGTTCGTATTCAATGGATACTTGTTTATATGCAATGCATATTTGTTCGTATTCAATGAATATTTGTTCGTATGGAATGGATATTTCTTCGTATGCAATGAATATTTGTTCGTATGCAATGGATATTTGTTCGTATTCAATGAATATTTGTTCGAATGCAATGAATATTTCCTTGTATGCAATGAATATTAGTTCGTATGCAATGGATATTTGTTCGTAATCAATTAATGTTTGTTCGAATGCAATGAATATTCGCTTGTATTCAATGAATATTTGTTCTTATGCAATGGATATTTGTTCGTATGCAATGGATATTTGTTCGTATTCAATGAATATTTGTTCGTATTCAATTAATATTATTTTGTATTCAATGAATATTTGCTTGTATTCAATGGACATTTGTTCGTATCCAATGAATATTTGTTCGTGTTCAATGAATATTAGTTTGTATTCAATGAATATTTGTTCGTATTCAATGGATTTTTGTTTATATGCAATGCATATTTGTTCGAATTCAATGAATATTTGTTTATATGCAATGCATATTTGTTCGTAGGCAATGAATACTTGTTCATTTGTTAATATGCAATGATTATTTGTTTGTGTTCAATAGATATTTGCTCTAAGGCAAAGAATATTTATTTGCTATTTGGTCGTATTCAATGGATATCTGATGGACATTTGCTCGTATGCTATGAATATTTGATCGTTTTCAATAGATATTGGTCGTATGCAATGCATATTTGTTAGTATTCAATTGACATTTGCTCGTATGAAAAGAATATTGAAAATTGTCCTGGAGTTTTTTTTTTGCAGTTTTTCATTTGCTATTCCAGAAATGCTACTAACTTTATTTGATGTATGAACTTGAGGAAATGGTAAATATTTCAGGAAGGTAGGCTTTTTTGGATTTCACTAAGGTAAATCATAAAATTTCTCGTGTAAAATCCCATAAGTTTTCCGAAATTTAAATTTTCAAAAAAAGTTTTTTTGAAATTTCAAGTAGCGGGAATTCTCACTAGTTTAAAAAATTTCTTATAAAGTATCAAGACAGTATAGGTTCGATTTCAAGAAAACGCAAACCGCTGAGACCCTTTCCTTGTGAGTGATTCCTGTACTAATCGTAACACTCTGAAAGACGGGCGGATAGACAGTGCGTTAACAAAAAGTAGTTAACGCGATATAAGTAATTTCGTAAATTTAAATTTTTATTTTCAACCTCTTGTTGGTTGATTTCTAGTGAGAGCCTCATTTATTTACAATTCTTGCCTAATCATGCCGACTCACTTTTTATTGTGTTTTTTCTTGTCTTTAGTGACGGCCTTTGGTTCTGTGTCATTACCGGAAATATCCTCCACAGTCGCATCAAGCTTCACAATTTCTCCTTCCTTAGCCTTACCCACGTTTTCAGCAACATCTTAAAGTATTAAGCCATAAATTTTGACGCGATCAATCCCAAGAGTCACTTTTTGCGTTTTTGCTGACTTTCTTGTTTTTTTTTGTGTGACAAACAATCTTTTCCAAAATACTTCATCCAGCTTCCAATCTTGATTTCTAGTTGTTGTAATTCCTTCTATATTTTGCTTTAAAAGGGCATAGACAGTCACACCCTCATTGCTTTTTCTGCCCTAGTAATTGTTTATTACACGGCAAAAAAATGAGTTCATTGTTTACGTAATAACAATAAGATTAGAGTTTTGAAGACAATGGTTAGCATACTATGGTCCTTTTGGTCCTAAAATCTCAACATCACATTCTATACAATAGCATTTTCCAGTTTTAGTGTTGAGAAATTTCATCGTGTAGTTGTCATCACCCTAGAAAGTAGAACAGTCATTAAACTGCAAGATTACAGTGCTTTGGAACGGTTGGATTAGAATGAAGTGGGTACCCTTTGAAATCTGCGGCAAATCAATCCTACATTCTACTTCAGGGCAATCTTCTTAAACCAACTCTTTGTTACCAAGAGGAGTAGAATGGTCGTGGTTTAGCGCAACAATATTTTCTACTTTAAACAAAAGTTCTCCTCCGCCTTCATTCAAATTCAACCCTTCCAACACGTTTCGACCTTTTAAATTAATTTGAGATGTGAATTTAATAAACTTTGACTTTTTGACATGGACATTTTAAATTTTCCTATTATTATGCTGAACGTTGGGAAAAAAGTTGAAATATAGACTAGAGTAGAATGTGTAAAACATAGTTTAAATATAATTACTGGCTTTAACATAATCTGAACAGTTGAAACCAGAGTAGTAATAACCAAGAATAACAGATGGAGAGACATTGCATATTGTCAATTCGGTTCGAATTAAATAGAGAAGTTTTCGAAGTGACACATAACTCTAATTCAAAAAAACCTTTTGTATTTACAATTTTTAGCTCTCTGACGATCTCAGTTTTGCGTTGTATAATGTGTTAGTTAGCCCACGATACTTAAAAACTAGCTCTAACTCCACAGCAGGCCATACATTACATAAACGTGAAACATTTTTTTTTGTATTAGAAAACAATTTTTAAAAATTAAAAAAATAGTATTCAGTTAAAAAGATTTAAACTTGAAGAGATTTAAAACGGTTTCTGTTGCACGTCTTCGAGTCAAGCCCAATTTCTAGTATTAAAAATTTAGCGGGCAATAATAATTGCGGTACAACTTAAGTGAATGTTAGAGGTGTTGGTCTAGTTGTGTAGGGTGTCTCTATCCAGCGTGAGAACGGCGGTTCAAATCCTCCGATCAGCCACAAAAAAGTTCCTGCTGTTGGTTTTCCCCTTAAAGGAATTGCCTTGTCTCTGATATTGTGTATGCCCGTATCTCCATGATTAGGCATACTCAGACAGAGGATATGGGAATTTTCCGATAGGTTCCCTAACAGTCTTTGACAGAATTTGCATAGAGCTACCTGCGATTATTAGGCAAAAGCTACTGCAGTACCTCACGTCAGGTTGGTGTTCTTCCTTTGTGGACTAGGTCCGTAAAACAGCGAAATGCTATGGATAGTCTGTTGTGCCTGCTTGATGAGAACATCTATGCTAATGAGTCCTTATCCTTACCATATCCCTACCCTCTCATTTCATGTTGACCATCCACTCCATCCAAAATAAGTCATGTTATATTCTATTTAGTACAGGCCTAACACTTGGCTGAATTTAGTCTAGTGGCTAAGAGTCTCTGCCGTTCTCTAAGAACCATGCGGGGGACATGGTATCAAATCCCCGTCAGCCTCAAAAAAATGTCTTCGCTATCGGTTTTTCCCTTTAAACCCCTCTTTCGCTATGTACGCCCTTATCTTCGGGATTAGGCTGCACAGTAAGGTTACATAGAAATTACCGATAGTATCCAAGTAATCCTAAGGGTGACCCTCATTTGCGTAAAGTGACCTGAAACTTATCAGGCGAAAGCTACCGCCAAAGCTCACGTATATTCTTCCTCAGTGCTTCAGGGACGTAAACAGCGGAGCGGAATGTTACGCATTATTTGTTGTGCTAGCTTGATGGCTACATTTACGGGAATGTGTGCCTTTTCATCAATATCTCTACCATTCCTTACACGTTGACCATCCGCCTTGCGGGCGTGCAAAATAACGTCCATTCTCCTTGTTTTGTATAGTAGAAGAATTTACAAACCATTATAAATAATATGATCATGCAATCGTTTAAGACAAACACGAATTGTTTTCATGAAGTTGTATAAGCTCATTTTGGTAAATGTTCCTCGTAATCAAAAACAATTTTGTTATTTTAACTATTTTACCCGACATGTTTTTGGTTTCGTATTTTTACGGACTGAGTAAAGGAGTTATGTATTGCTAAATTGGATCGATCAAGCTCTAGCACAAAGATTTCTATCGCTCGAGTAAGCTTAAATTTTTGAAGGTTGTTTAGAGTGGAGTAAAGTGATCGAGAAAACTTACGCATCGTTCAAAAGAATCTACTGATGATAATCCCAATTCAGCTATTTGGTTTTTAATTACTCCATATATCTAATGAGTTCGAATTTTTTTTTAATGTTAATTCTGTATGACGTGAAAATCAAATTAGGTAGGCATTTCTAATGACCCTTTTGTCAAATGGCGTTTCTTATGGAGTTTGGAAGGGTCACCTACAATATCTTAAATAATCACAATCAATGCAGAATTCGTTTTCTCTATCCTCAAATCGAGACTGAGCAAATGAGAAAACAGAATGGGAAACACAATTCGCAATAACATATCTCTCCCTAAGGAATTGTAATTCTGAGCATGAATATGACCTAAATTTGAAATAGCAGATATTTCCAAGTAGGGTAAAAATAGAATAAGTCTAGGACTTACAAATTACATTGGCTATCGGCATGATTCATCAAATTTGACTTCATAGTTAATACGTTATAAAAATGAGTTTTGTTATATTGTTGGTATTTCAACCTGTGTACAGAAGTCTTTATTTGTAAAATAATGGGCTTTTTACTCTTAACCTTAAACATTGTTACCAACACATTAAAATACCATTGGTAACCACTAGTCTCTGCTTCAATAAACTTAGAAAAGTATACTTTTATAAAAAGTAATTTTTTGTTTTTATTGGATACCTTACAAATATAGAAAAAGCTTAAATTTTGGGGTTCTATTTTTTTTTGATAAAGGGTTATATTTGAAATAGTTGCGAAAGTGAGCCCCAACCTTCTACTTGAATTATTAAGTAGCGTTAGCTACTTTATGTTGTTTTTGTTTTTTGCCAAGTTTCCAATAGTGGTTAACAGCTTCTTGATCTCTCCATTAGCCAGCCTGAGAACGTGGTTTCAAATCCGAGATAAACCACAATAATGGCATTGCTGGTGTATTCACACCTTTGTGATTAGCTTACACAAGATATGGAAACGATGTTTGCAAACGTTTGATTTTAATTAAGTCTTAATTGAACAATGATTTAATTTAAAATGGTAAACGACTATTATGATTTGTGTTGATGTTCAAGCTAATAATTTAAAAATATTGTTAACAATCAAACAAACTTAAAAATTATCAATCAATCAATTGTTAATGGAATATGTCAAAAAAAAACGCATCATTGCATACCCAAAATATGGACATTCCGACAGATAATTTGCAAATAAATTAAACACAAAGCATATACTTTACCTCGTCATGTCCTAATACGGGCTTATTTGGGTAGTGGCATAAAGTTTATTTTGCAAGGTCGTGAGAAAATGTGTTTAAAGAACGTTGAAATTAATAAATAAGTCATATAATTACTTTCAAGATTATACTGTCGCTTATATTCAAAACAAAAGTTCAGACCCAACAATTATTCCAATTGTGTATTACTTATGTTTTTTCGATTAAGATGGCTTCCGCGAACCAATACAAAAACACTTGTATTAACATTTTACCAAATTTGCAGAATTTCAAAACAAAATAATTAATAATAATAAATGTATAATAAAAGCATGATGAATTAGTTTCACGTACATTTCTTAATTAATTTAAACTAATTGGAGTTATAAATAAATAAATAGCATAAAAGTTCATAAATAGTTTAAATATTCTAGTGCAAAAGTTCTAATGCTAGATAACTTCGAAAGGATAAATATAAACTAAATAAAAATATAAATGCATTTAAGGGAAATTCCCGTAATTAAGACGTTCCGATAAATAATCATACATGTAAAATTAGTAAATTACAATGATCTATATAATTAAAATACAATAATATATTAATATTAATAATAGGTACAATAATACGAGATAACTAAATAGTAGCTTTGCGTTAATTATCTTATGCTTCGAATTCATAAATCACTCTAAAAAAAAATTTTTTGTTTAATCATTGACGGCGTTACTTGTTAGTAGTTCACCATCAATTCGACAAGATTATATTTATAGTCATTTAATAACCAATTTGCACGATTTTGGCTAATTTTCTCTGATTCCCTTTGCAATGCACAAAAGTTTATATTAAGACAATTGTGGGTGGTTTTTTTTTCCAACAATTACATTTAGAAAGAATTTTGGTTTCTTATTCGATTGTTGAGCTTTTTTTTTACGAAAAAAAAATGAATATATAGTTCTTTATATTTCTATAGTTTTGAGTAGTCTATTTCTAGTATAGATCGATTTAAAAAGTCTGATGCATTTGGTACCCTCAAGGGTCTTAAATAATAGCATTGTAGAATCTTCTGATTGAAATTTGGCTGAGATAATTTGTTTAGATGAAAATAAGACTTTACATCAATAACAAACTTATTTGAACCTACAGCTGAAAAATTGTCCAAAGCCAATTATCCAGGCCTTTGCCTTGTCTTATTATAAAATTAACTTGTGAGGTAACTTTATTGAAGAATTAAGAGCGTACGCTTAGTTCGTAGATACTTGTTTTCTCGGTTTGAATTGCATTCTACACTTTTTGTTTTATCGACCCAGAACAAAATTAGTAATGCGCGACAAAAAATATCAAAGACAACCTAAAGCAAAGAAACAACGGCAAAAGGAACAGGAAGAGGATCCAAGACAAAAGGTTTGAATCGTCGCATCCACGTTATCTTAAATGGTTTGCTCAGTAAAATATACCATGCAGAACACTAATGGTTATGAATTCGATTGATATAGAAAGATTCTTTATTCTGGATCAATTTTTGAAACGAGTTCATCGGCCTCATGCTAAATTTTGAACTATTCTTCCCAATTTCACTCATCAGGTAGTGGTTTTCAATTCCATTTTCTGCGATCACAATAATGCTGTTTTTGATTAAAAAAATTTCCCTCCTGATGTACTTACTCAGCAAAATGTTTTCCTCGTGATTTTCTATGTAAAGTTACAACATGAGATGGAGATTCAGCGGATGAAGCTGGAACAAGAATCCGAATCACATATAAAATCAACGCTAACAGCAAACCTTGGGAGACTGACTTCCTTCCTTGGAATAGTACATATTTTTCCTGATTTAGGTTTACTGTATTAATGTCATAAATTACAGTCAGTTACTAAACAATGTTATTAACCCATCCATTGCTACCATGACAACTTCAGGCTTGTAACATATCCTCAAGTTACAAAACAATGCACTCAATTGTAAAAGTCGGTAACTAACGCACAAATGAGCGGGTAGTTTGTTTGTTTGAATTGAGTTCAAACGGAAATTTGATTTCAGAAATTAATTTAACTTTAGTTGCGTAACCTCTCTTCATCCGCCAACAGATCTCAACGGGAGAACAATTTTCTGAAGGTATGGACAACGCTGCACAGGTAAAACATCGTTTTTGATATTCAGGTTGGAATTAGTAAAGTAGGAAAGGTGTTCATATTACCAGGGTTAGCGAACGTCCCGTTCTAAGTTTTGTTTCGTTACCGACAAAACGGTAATTGGTGTCGTTCGAACTATGCAAATTGTCAAGGTCAAGAGACAACGACTTTTGCGAGTTCTAATTTCTTTCAATTATCTTTTCTTGGCCGATTGCTCTTAACTGCAACAACATTTAACCTTATTAAAGCCATTTCTCCATCGACCAAGCAGCTCACAAGCACGCTCTTCCACTCTACCATTTCAAAGATTAGACAAATTGTATTTTCGCTAATTTGAATTTAATGAAAGTTCAAAAAAAAATCAGTTTTCGTGATCGACTTTCTCTTCATTATATTATGCAAGAAGATTAGCTTTATCAAACGCTCCAAATTACATTTACTCTAAATAACAAGTCTGAGTTATAATTTTTCTTGAAGTACACACTCTCCATTTCGAAAATGCAACGGATTTAATCAAGGACAAGATGACACTGCTTATCACTTACTGTGCCAATGTCCAATTTATGCCAATGCCACCCTAATACAAAAAATGCATAACTAGAATTTTTTTTCATTTTTGAGAGCTGCACCAGTAATGGTGCATGCCCTGCAAAGGGCTGTTCATTAAGGTCATCTTCCCTACTTTGTCTTTGGTCATAAAGAAACCTTCACTGATACGCTAGATGACCTTTTCGACATAGCGCACGCTGATGCGCTTTCACTGATGATAATTCCCGAGGATAAGAAATTTCTCCTTGCTCAACGTGAGAATGGTGAGTGAATTTTATTAGGATAGGTATTTTTTTGTAGCCTTTAGTTTAAATTTATGTGTATCGTCACACTTAAATTTGACTGCAAATGAATAAATTCGATGCTATTAATAATTTATAATTCTGTTTCTAGGCAGAAAAGTGTATATGAATTGAGTTGACGAGGCATTAGCGCAAAAAGAAGACTTCGCGTAAATAACGCAAAGTGGCACTGGAGAAAAAGCAAAAATTACATGCTGCTGCTGCCTCAACGTCTGAAGAAACTGTGACGCTTGAATCCTCCACCTCAAGTTCGTCAGGTTCATCTCAAGATTTGATCCGGAATTTCGTTCAAGACGTGCCTCCGGCGCTGGGTCTTCCACTTCAAAGGCAGGAAAAGTTCTCGCGGAACAGTTGACCTCGGCTCACCTTGGACATTTCCAAAGTGAGTAACAAAAAGAAAAATTTCTTGCCCCTGCCGCCACAGTTGACTCGCTGGGCCTTCCCACGGAAGATTTCAAGATTTCTGCCGAGAGCAATCAACAGAGAAATTAGAAGAAGTTTTGCGCCAGAAGTACCTTTGGTTATTTACTGGGATTCAAAAATTATGTCGTCTCTTCACATAAATACAAAAATTGATCGTGTCGCGATTTGCGTTTCAGGAGTAAGAATAACCAAGCTCCTAGGAATCTAGATTTTGGAAAACGGAACGGGCGAAGCCACTACTACTGCAATTTCTGAAACTTTTCTTGATAAGAACGTTCAAGACCAGATTAAGTTTATGTCTTTTGACACAACTTCAGTGAACACAGGAAGATTGGCTGGAGCGTCAGTCTTACTTCAAAAGAAGATGCCAAGACGGCTTATTGGAGGAGCGTGTCGGCATCACGTTCTTGAACTAGTTATTGGAGCAGCCTTTGGAGTTACTTTCGGGGATACATGGTCTCTCGAGGTTGCAATTTTTAAGCGATTTAAGGAGGAATGGAGGAATATTGATTCAACGCAATATGTTGCTGGCATAGAGGATCCAGTGGTGAAGAATGCTTTAGAAGATAAGCAAGAATCATTGATGGCTAATATGAAGCATGTTCTTCAACGAGGCCTCGTTAGAGCTGATTATAAGGAAGTCCTCGAGCTCGGGTTAATGTTTCTCGGCAATACTTCAGAAAATTACAAATGTCGCCGGCCTGGAGCAATGCATCACGCCCGCTAAATGTCTAAGGTTTTGTATGGATTAAAAATTTTCTTGTTCCGCGAGCAGTTCCAGTTAACGGAGGTTGACAAGTTGCGCTCCGTATATTCGTTATCTTTACCACAAAAGCTTATGTTGATGCGTGGTTTTGAGCAGCGAAACTTATTTTGGCCCCAAGGCGAGATTTGGAATTTCTCAAGACTTTAATGCTATACGAAGAGGAACGAATCTTGAAGCAAACAGTTAATACGTTTGTAAACCATATCTGGTATTTGAACCAACATTTGGTTGGAATGGCATTCTTTTACAAGGAGTTTTTCTTGGAAACCAAGCAACAAATGCTTTCCAAATTGGAAGTGGAAAGCGGGATTCTGTTGGGCTTCGTTGACTATTCAACTGGTCGAGCATTCGAAGCTGGCTGATTTTGTTTCGACCGATACCAGGCTGCCTTTCAACGCCCTTGGAATTGAAACAAAATTTTTTTAAATTTGATGCAGAGCATCAGTTCCCATCCTACTGATGAGAACTATTGAAGACAATAGGGATTCAAGACGCTCAAGTGGTCTTAACCAGAAGTGGAGGAAATGCTGTTCGGAAAATGAATGGGCCATCATACTGCTACTTACCACATCATGTCGAGATACTACTTTGGACGAATTTATGTTGGCTGATAAGTTCTAACGCTACCTCTCTGGGTTAATACCTATGGAGGAAGTGGAATGACTGGAACACCAAAAGGAGGATCAAATCCAGGATGCCGAACCCAATAGGAAACGAGACCGTAGACCGAGATGTAGGAGAATAGAAAATTGGAGACTAATTGCATACAAGAACAAGTTCGGAATAGCAAGGTCGACCAGGGATCAGCAGTTTTAAAAATTTAGAGAAAGCAATAGGCTGTTAGACAAATAGTGAAGTTGTTTCTTTCCTAATTTTGTAAGTTGAGGCGAATTTTCACCAGGAGGTGAAGACTAGTTTGGAGATAGGGGCTTGTTAGCACTTTTAGGATCTTAAATGATGTGAGACTGAGGACCTTCACCTTAAGAAACGTGAAGGTCAGTTTGGTTATCTTTTAGGAAGGGTATCGGAAGTTCACATCACCGTTAGGTGATTCTTTGTTCTAAAATTGTATATAAGCTGTACATCTTGAATAAATCAGTAGTCTCTTCTAAACCTCTGAGTGAGACCAAGCAGTCTCATATAATCTTGGGATAATACGGGCGAATAATATTAAAGTATGTTTAACAAACATGATGAACCATGACCCAGTAACCAAAGAAGATATAAATGTTCGGAACTTTGCCAAAATGTGGGGCACTCCCCATCCCCACCCAGAGTAGAGGAGAGGTGAGATCCCATTCAAACTGTGCAAATTGAATAAATCGAAGTTAAATTCTTAAGTTAAAAATTAATTAGGTGGTTAACTAAAAATGAGGTAATTAGTGATGCATTAATTAATTAGTTGGAACTTAATTAACTTGTGGTTCTTTGGTTAATTAGCGGTAGATTTCCTGGAATGATTTTATTTGTCATGATATTTATGTGTTTAATTAGTGGCAATCATTAGTTGAATTAATGATTTTAGAAATTTTTCGTGACCTTTTTACTGTAAAACTAAATATTTTACTGTTTGAAATGGGTAATATTGCAGGAAATAGAGAATTCAGTACGTCTTGCAACACCATTTAAAGTTAAAATTTGTAAACGGAGTAGTGCACATACTGAATACAAAAAATCGTTGCATAATGGAATTTTTGCAAGAAAATATTTGCTTTTATTTTGCAAATAGAAATACGATAATTTCGTATAAATTTTTAAAAATAGACGAAAGATTAGTTTACAACATTGAGATGAGAACAGGAAATTGTATTAAATTTACCGACTGCAACTCACAAATTGTAAACAACATCTCTGATTTATTAGCATATATTGTAATTTTTTCCAAAGGGTATTTAGGACTTCGAGAATACCCCCGAAAAAGGTTAGACCCGATGGTGATTATTGGCCTTATATTTAAAAATTTTAGCAATTAAGCTAAATTTTCAAATAGGAATAGAAACATTCAAATTATAATTTACAAAAAAACATAATAAATCAGATTGATTCTTGAAAGAAAAATTATTTTAATTATTTGAATTTATTATTTCCAACTATTTGGTTTAGTACTATTGTTTTAAACCTTTCAGGTAGTTAACGACAGCGGAAAGAGCCGTCCAGAAACAACAGAAACAGTTCCTCTATCATTTGGTTGAGCAGCATCGGAAGCTGTTTCCCGAAGCTACGAAAGTTAATTTTGCATCTAATTTCCGTAAATAAATAAAATAATCATCACTCTCTGTAGGAAACCCTATAGTAGAACCTACATAATAGTTTGACTCCATTCAGGCACTCCTTTGCGTTGTCACAAGATTTTCCAGGTACATTACCAAATTTCGTTCTATAGACGGGGTATAAACGTCGTTCAATAGGATATAGCAATACAATGTGGTTCTTCGCGTCATTGAAAGCAAAGCAGAGAAAATCTACTGAGATCGAACTTGCTTCATTTGCAAACGTATCCCGAAACAAAAAGATTTTGAGAAACAAATAACAACATGGAAGGTACAATAAACAAATTAAAAATTCGCATAAACAATTGCCACGTATCGAATATTTCATAGGTTAAAGTTAACTTAATATATTTAATATTACATAATAATTATATAATATTGTAATCATAATGTTAGTATTATCATAACTGCCAATTTTATCGTGTTTCACATCCGGTCCGTACTTTGGGCAAAATTAGCACTTAGCGTTTTGCCCAAGACAGGATTTCCTGTCTCTTGTGCAAAGCGATAAGTGATAGGGCATTAGGCCCTTAGAAGTCAGTTAGATTAATTTTAGGATTCGGTGTTAACTCGACCCCCGTCTTCATAACATCTCTTTTTCTGTACTCTCTTCTTCTAGTATTTTGCCTTCTGTTAGTCTTTGAAAGTTACTGTAAGTACAACTTGTAGTTTTCATCTATAATCTAAGCAAAAGTATAAGAATTAAAGCAACCAAAAGAGTAACAAACTCTAAGTGTTACGAGACTCGGATTAGCCTTATTACCCTGGTAGAGCACGAGGTTCATAATACCTACTAGAATGCATACATTGTGTTTGGAGAAAGTCGTGTGAGAGTCTGGGTATCTACCCACGAGGAAGGTGCCGATAGGAGCACAACAAAGAAGTGAGATTCTTCAATCTTCCGGCGTTGCTTCAACGAAGCGATCGAGGTCACCTAGAGGAATCCTCAAGTTCAAAGGTCAAGACCCCGTGATCAGGAAGGTCTGGTTCTGCTTTCACTCGGTTTGGATCTACCAATAAGAAGGATGCGGAAACGTACATACGCACACAACCCCTCCTCTACGGGAAAACACGACATTCTATTGAAGGAGTACAAAAGAAAGAAGAGATCTCATTCTTGACTAGAGCAATCGAGTAATCACGCTTAACCTACGTAATAATAGAAGAAAGACCTTATTAACAAAAATACTCATTGACTCGTGATCTCGTGACGCTTCAGGAGCCGAATTCTGCAAAAATGGGCTTGAAGACCGATTTCGAGCCAAGCCCACGGAAGCCAGGTCTCGAGACTTTTGTCAGACCAAATTCAGCCAAAAGTCGAAGACAGTCTTCAGTGGGCTTGGTCTTCGAAGCCCGGCTAGGGAAGGCTTTTCTCATCTTCACAAGTTGAAAAGGCGAGGAGTCAAAAATTTCAAACTTTGACTCCTTTTGTTTTTGTAACCAGTGTCTCAAAAGATATTGTTTGCTCAATCCCTCCAACCCAATTTCATATCTACTGCATGATTGACGTCTTTTGCTAATTAACTTACTAACATCGGGCCCTGATTGCTCGGCGCTGACCTACAGAAGCACTGACCGTAGACATGCCACTACGTAAGCAGGTGTATAATCCATTGAAGCCACCTACTAGTAATTAATGATTGTGAATCATAGGCCAACGATTCACAAGGAACACTGGAGAGGTAATATAGTTAAGTGCACACTAAGGAACACTCGGCCTGCTGCTTCGTCGTTATAAGTTGGGAAGGTCAGTGCCATTTGGTCAGCGCCGTTCCTCAGTAGCAAATTACACACGACACAAAATTACTAGAA
>VYYI01002544.1:0-14559 GCA_021029175.1 Bilobella aurantiaca | reverse complement strand
GGAAGTAGCGTTACAAGGGCAGACAAAATGGCCGAATATTACAGCTCGTCCCTGGTGTCCACTTCTACTCCACTAAATGCCACCGGTAAAGAGAGCAATATTCAAACATTTGAAGAAAGTATATACAGATTTTTCTAAATACTTGTAAGCTCCGAAAATAGCAATCTTATAAAAAAAAAAGGTAAAATAAACAGTGGTATAACGGTCATCCAGTAGTGAAAGTAGGAAACTTAGAACTAGAAAAATATTAAAATTACACTAGAAAATATAAGTCTTGGCTTTCAAAAGTCAATAGGCCATTTTAAAATTTTCAATCGTTTTGGACATTAGGACCATCATAACTTTTATGCAAAACTAGAGTTTGACTTTGAAAGGTCATTTTGAAGTCAAGGGGTAATTTCCGGGTAAAGGGGGGCCCTACGATAATTGAGACCTTCATAACTTTTTGTTTCATGCAAAACACAACATTGACCTTGAAAGGTCATTTTGAGGTCAAGGGGTCATTTCTAAGGGAAGGGGGGCCCTACGTTCATCAAGACCATCATAACTTTTCGTTTTATGCAAAGCTAGATTTTGACCTTGAAAGGTCATTTTAAGGTCAAGGGGTCATTTCCTGGTGAAGGGGGGTGCCCTACGACCGTCAAGACCATCATAACTTTTTGTTTCATTCAAAACTAGATTTTTGACCTTGAAATGTCATTTTGAGGTCAAGGGGTCATTTTGGGGGTCATTGGGGGGTCACAGAGAAAAGTTTATTTTGCAAGTGTTGCTCCCATTTATAAGAGGAACAACTTTTATACGGGTAATTTTTCATGTTGTCATAGAATGATATCTCTTGACCTTGACCTTTAACCCCCAAAAGGTTCACTTCCGGTCAAACAAAAACAAACTTGATCTGCGCCGAACCTGAAGGAACTCATATCTGCAAACAGATTTGAGATACGTTGAGTAGCTCCTGCTCCTGAAAATTTCCCATGCCTCATTTCTTCAGCGGATGATTAAGGGAGAGTTGTGTGACACGCAAAAAAATGGCGAATGCATCGGTTTTTTTTTGGTTTTTCGTCAGCTCTGCTTCTAAGCATCGGCCTCCAATCCATACCTCTGTCTGCTTGTGTTGATAAGAATACAATTCTAGATGTCCAAGTTGTAAAGTTTGTGTCCAATAGCAGTGACCGAAATATGCCATTTTCGTGCATGCTCGGCGTGAGTCTCACTATCCTAACAAATAGGTAGTGGGCCCCCTGCTACAAACATACAATAAAGTTTGTGTCTCAGAGATATAGTTTTTTTTTTCAAAACTTACATTCTAAGTGATTGGGAGCAGGAGAGAAAGTTTAAAAATTACAGGTAGTCTAAGCTCGTACCGAGGATTTTCTACTAGCCGAACTCCCAGTTGCATTCTATGCAGCTACAAAGACTTGCACGACAGTGAGTTAGAAGTGATATCCTTAAATATGCCCAAGAAGTAGAAGGAAACGGACGGCTTTCGAGCTAGTAGCTAATGCAGGATTTCTCCATTACTTTCATTTTTAAGTAAAAATTAATGCGAGGTCAAAGAAGAGTGAAATGTAGATGCTGATGGCTCTAATCAAACGTCACAATTTCTTGACTTTAGAATCCTCCAACGAGTGTGAGTACGCGGTGCCCAATGAAATAGGCAAGCTCCTCCCGCAAACATTAAGTCCGCTGAAGCGAGTGCACAATTCTCCAGCGTCGAGGAGAATGCTAGCAGCGCAAGTAGTGTTGCGACAACTTGGAATTCCTGAAATACCGAAGCATCAGCTGCGCATGCTTAGAAAACTTGGTGACGGAGCCTTTGGAACGGTAACTCATTCAAATTAATTCCCATTATTCTAATGCAAACCCGCTAACAAGTTACTTAGAATCTTTAATTAAACTTTTGCATTTTAATAGTATGCAAAACTCCAAACTTTACTGTAAATATTTCAAAACTATTGTTTTAGCCTTAATTTGTTTAGGTATATTTTGCATTCAGGTTTTCATAGGAGAATTGGAAATTGTAGAAGGGGAGAGTACACTCGTGGCAGTCAAGCACCTACTAACGAATTCCAGCGAAAAGGATAAGTGAGTAGATTAGTTAAATAATTTTTGGGGTTGAAATAATGCTGCTTATATGATTTCATTATTTTTTAAAATATTTGCATCACAGTTCTGATTTCTTGGAGGAAGTTCGCCTGCTCTCTTCGCTAAAGGATCCAAATGTTGCACAAGTCCTCGGAGCCTGCACAAATGAAGAACCCTTTTGCGTTCTCCTAGAATTTTTAGAACTAGGTGATCTTTGTCAATTTCTAAAACAGAATGACTCCCTTCTGCCAAATGCAATGCAGCGACTTGACTTCAGTACTCTACTCTACCTTGCCATTCAGATGGCAAGTGGAATGCGGTATCTAGAAGATAGAAATATTGTGCATCGAGATTTGGCAACGAGGTAAATTGTTGCTGAAATAAACCCCCAATTGTGACCGCGGTTTCCTATCCATAATTTCAATTTTTTTTTATTCCAGAAATTGTGTAGTTGGACGTGGCTTAATAGTGAAAGTGTCTAATTTCGCAACAGATACAGATCTCTACTCCGCTGACTACTTCAGACTTGATGGCAAAATTCCACTACCAATTAGATGGATGGCTTGGGAATCTCTTCTTCATGTATGTACACAAAAAACATCATCTAACTTTAGAAAAATTGGGTTAATTTTGAACGGTTTGTAGTAAAATCGTAGCATAGACATTAATATTATTACAAAATTACAAACCAAACACACCCGTCCTAAGACAGGAGGATTTTCATTGGGTAGGCTACTTCACTTCCTCATTTTTAAATATGAGAAATTAAGTTTTCTCAAATAACCATTTCTAAATACCCATGGGAGTACGATCGAAAAAGTATGAAAGTGCTAATTGCAATTCAGTTTTCAAACATATGAGTTTTTCAGCTTTGTTACGCACGCGCAAACGTTCATTAATTGCTCATCGTTGCTCATTGTTAATCGATAACTACGACAAAAAAAATAACTGCAATTAATTTATAGGAATACATGTTTTTTTATATTGCTTAAAGGGTTACATTAGGCGTAGCCCATGGATCCAGATAAAATAATTCAGTTAGTAAATAGAATCGTGTTAGAATCTAGCGGAAGGGCGTTTCCGTTTCGTTTCCTCAAGGAAACGGAAACGAAACGAATAACCTGGAAACGGAAACGAAACGAAGATTTTTTTTTTGGAAACGGAAACGAAACGGAAACGGTAAAAAATTCAGGACGTTATAGTGGGCACATTCTCGTACATATTCTACACAAAACGTTAAAAAAAAGTCAATAATTATGATTCATAATTACAAATTAATGTTAAATCATCTATTAAAATACAAATTTATTATTTAAATTAATATTATCCTAAAACATTTGCCTCCAAAATTGTACATATTACATTCGGAAGTTTTTAGTTTTATAATCGAATTTTTCGTAAACCTGGATACACAACGCCTTTTTAAAGAGTCTACTTATCATAATTATTGCAGTAAAAAGATTTAACGTTTTTGTTTCGTTTTCAAAAAATTTGGAAACGGAAACCAAACATGCCCATCCTTAGACTAGCACGCGATACATTAATATTATAATAAAATTATAGAAGGAATGATTTTATTTTAGGGCAAATATTCAACGAAGAGCGATGTTTGGTCATTTGGAGTTACTTTGTGGGAGATACTTTCCTTTTGCCGGCACGCTCCCTACTCTGCTATGAGCAACTCTGAAGTGCTCCAAAATTTGCGAAGGCTCTCAGTTTCATCCGAAGGAATCAGTTACAAAGGGCTCGCGAAGCCTACAGGCTGCACACGTGATGTTTACCAGCTTATGAGCGACACTTGGCGACGGGAAGATAAGGAGCGCCCTTCATTCTGGGAAATACATTCCTTTCTTACTCGAAAAAATGCCAACTTTTCCCCACTTGCAAGTGAAGCACACCATTAAATGATTTAAATTAAATTAAGTTCAATTTGTAACTCCCAAATTTGCAAACCTACAAAATGCTATAAATCCTATAAAAATCCCAAGCAAGAGAGGCTTAGTTTTCGTTCCATTTCCACCAACATCAAGACTGAATACCTCCAAAGTTCACTGCCTTTGTGATATGTACTACTTAAACATTTACATAGAATTTGCAACAAACTTCACGATTTTGGATTTCCTTCCATTTTGGATTTGGGATATAAAGCACGCACAGTGCATTTTTTCTATTTGTTAAAGACAAGGCAACAGCTTGGCAACGAAAATAAACAAGAAAAATCTGCACGGAAGTGTCATTTGGAACAGAAGGCCTTCACTCTGGAAGTTGAATTTTTTAAAAGAAAGTATAAAAATTAGCTAGATTTGAATTTCTAATTACCATGAACTGATTCCGAAAGCTGTTTGGGTACGGATTTGTGCTGATCAAACCATATTGCCTAAACCGGCTTGTTAAATTGACCTGTTTTTGGAGATATGAAGGGCAAATTGTTTCAAAATCTCCTGATAAAGAATGCGCTAAATTTTTTGCGGGACGTTTAGAATTTAGATAAAGCTTTAAATTTATATTCCTTATCGACTCTCAAAATTGGTATTTTTTTGCCCTATGATCGGCATTTGATTTTTAAAAAACATGCCGATCGTTCAGTTTTAACTAAATAAGAGCATTTATTAGGCTGAGCATAGCGATGGCTTTATGGAAATGGGCTGTCCGTCTGGTTGCGCTCTAAATCTTGAACGCGTTATTTTTTTTTTCAATTCTGTTTGCGGGACAATGTTTAACAGATCAAGAGTGAAGCCAAGTTCGAAGATAAGAGGCCAGCCCTTCAAGGTAATTTTTAAGTTTTCGCGTGAGTCTACATTTCTATTTCTTGAACAGATTGATATTTTTTTCAAAATTATTTCCGGGATCCTATTCCACGGTCCAAGGGAGCGACCAATTTCAAATATGTATTTTAATGGGCCATCGATTCAACGGCATTTTTAAAGCAGCAAGACTGGTTCCGCCAAAACTCTCGAACGAAGTTAACTTTAACTTTGACCAAATGGCCTCCGGTAATGATCACTTGACCTTGAAATAACCTCTCAAAGTCACATACTAGTTTTGCATGATAAAATTTTTTTTTATGGTAGTCCCAATGTCATCGGTGACCTCTAACACAAAAATACAACAGCTATGACATAGTTTGCTCAGCTTGGTTACGCGCTTTTTGCGACGGTATATTGTCCATGAAATTATGCAGAAGGACACAAATGTAGAATCTGCCTGTGTTGGGCGTAACTCTTCCCACACGTCCTTCTGCCCCTAAAACGAAATCAGACCGGAAGGTTTACCGTAAAATAAAGTGATCTTCAATAGACCAACAAGCCAGAACTGGGACAGGAGGATTTCCATTTTCATTTCCGTCCATACAGCTCTAGTTCTGGCTTAATCGTTAGGCTAAACTATGTTAACTTTTTATATTGTTATTGAATTGCTCTTCACCTAATTCAGCTTTTCAATGACTTTAATATTATTCTATTGTCTAATGTATTCTATCTAGCTTTGCTACCTCTGCTTCTTGTTTGACATGTTGTTTCTACGGTTTTGTTTATTTAAGTTGTATATAATAATTCGAGGATTCAAGTCAAAGGCTGCAGAGTTGGCTGTTTTATTAAAAACAAAGTTGGGTTTCCTTGAAGTTGGAGAAAGTATTTGGAGAAAGTTCTTGCCCGAGTTGTGTTTTGCATTTGGGAGCTCTTAATCGCGGCTACTTTCTCCGGAATCCTGAAAGGAAGCACTGTTCTTGTTTTCTTTGAAAGTTTTCCTGGAACATTCCTATTTTCCTTGGATTCCGTTTGGAATATAATAATCCAGTACTATATGAGGTGCTTATATGCTGATTGTCACAGAAATGTAAAACTATATATTACATATCGACATATATTATATAATTCAGTTACAAATTACCCAAGATTTGTATTTAAATCTAGCGAAACAAACCTCTCCTAGGACAGGAGGAGCAGTACTACTTTGTTCTATTTTTAATTTTTCGTAAAAATAATTTTGGAAAGTTATTTGTAAATGTGAATACAAATGACTGGTTATTTGTATTAAAAATTAATATACAGGTGGTTTTAGATTTTGAACGTTTTGTTTAATTTTCAATCTCTGTTTCTGAGCGTGTGTCTGAGGTGAGGCAGACATGATTATAAGTTTTTCCAATTAATTTGCAATCAATTAAATCCAGAGTTCTTCTTGTTAAAGTGTGAGGGGTTTGGTTGATAAATGGTTGAATTTCACAGCAGGGAAAGATGCTTTTGCGTGATCGATGATGATTAAAGGTAAAGTGAGAAAAATAATTGCTTTGTTTAAACCATACTTTTTTTCGTCCAAGTTTTCCAAATGAAGAATCCTATCAGATCCTACTTCATTCTCATCCGACTTTCTCATTTGGACAAAAAGCTGCTTCGTTGGTTTCCTAAATTTATAAGCAGTTTGCTCATTTTTTATGCATCAAGCATATAATGTCTGAAGTCCGGAACAGAAATTGAATCTAGGTCCTATTTGAAGGGGCTTCTATTATTGAATTAATGATTTAGCGCCACTAGCTCTCAAGTGTTCTAAGCTTTTGGAGAGCTGTAAATAAAGTCATTTCGAGCTGGGAAATGAATTAAACATTTTCAATTGCCTTAAATCTAGCTTCCAGGACAAGCATAATGTGAAATAGGGTACGATATTAAAGAAATATATACCTATTCTCTACGGGAAAGCCTTCAACTTTAAATATTTATTGTAGTTCCTTGAAATAGACAATTATTTTGCAGATATACTAGTTCAGTCATTACAAAATTAAACTAAAAGTGTTCTTTAAATGAAGCAATAAAGGTTTCTTTGATTTATTGAACATTTTACGATATTAGCAATGGGATTAGTACTTCTGAACTAATGTATCACTAAACAGTCATTTTCTATTTCTAATTATATATGCGTTGCCCTAAATTCAGATTCCTAATAGTTCACAGTAATGGTAGGATTGTAAGCAAGTAGTAGAACAAAATGCTTTTCAGAGAGAATGAACCTGAAGGCACAGTGTACACCACATGTTTTGACAAGAGTCAAAGGCTGCAGATGCCCAGGTAGGTTTTATGGGGGCTGCTGAAGGACAAGATGACGACAGTAGGAAATAATGTAAATTAATTGAGCGTATACGCGTTAAATAAGGACTTGGAAGGGCGTCGGCCCTTCTGATTTGAGATTTCAAGAGTATTTTATGAGGTCTCTGATTATCTTTCAATCTGTTGCAACCGTTTCAGCAGGCATTAATAATTTTTGCCACTCAGGAGTACTTTATTTGGGTGTCTGAAGTAACCACTCGACCTGTAATATCGATATTAAAACATAACAATTTTTGATTAGTAGATTATTTCTCGAGATTTCAAACTTATCGGCACTAACGATTATAAAATTACCGAATAATGATGCAATCAGATTCAAGAAGTATCGCATTTCCTGCTTCTTTTAGCCAAACCTTCAATAAACAGCATCAAATTTGATATTTAATTGTTTCTAATTTTTATTTTTGAGAAAAAATTACAAATTTGCTGAGTGTATGAAATCAGTTCACGTCAGATTTCAAACTTTAATTATAATAATTAACCACATTTGAATGTAGCAATTTAATGATTTTGACAGTGGAGACTGTCTGCAAGGAATTAAAAGATATATCCGAATTCGTTGTCAAAGTGAAATGTTTTGATTGAAATAATGCACGCATTACGTAAGATAAGGACACTGCAATCCTAGCACTTAATCTTCCATTCATTTCATTTTTTGTAGAGTACATATTTCGAAAGATTCAGTTCAATTCAATTTCTTTATCCAAGGCGGTCAGAGCAGCAATCCAATTATTGCCAAAATTGCTAAAAAAGGCAACCAAAGTTAAAAACCAAATGCAAACAGGCAGTGGTTCATACTCTTTTCAAAGTGGCTGCTCCGTTGTCGGCAAATTTGTCTTTGATTTCTCAAAAACCTGGCTCATTTTTATCTTTTAGATTTCTGTGAATGAAAGCAAACTAAAATAAAACGGTTTCGTTGTTGTTCAAATAGAGCGTTTATTTGATTCCTCTGAGTTCTTATCAGAGAGCAATGTGTGGGGCCTGTAGGCGAAATAAGTTTAAATGTAAACTTTCTGACTTCCTCTGATCTCCCGTCATTTTCTGCCATCGTGGCGCATTTCAGTGCGGTTCAAAATGACGAGGGTTATATTCCAAAGTGCTCCAAGGAAGAGTCTCTCTTTTGTTTACTCATTCTCTTTGCATATATACTCATTAGAATCAAAATAAAGGTCCTCTTGTCCTCTCCAGGGGTTTTATCTACAAATTCTATATAAGCCAAATCCCAAATTACATTTCTAACTTTCTCAATCTTATTTCTAGCTCTACTAATTAACTGGGGTAAGCAGAATTTTAAAAAACTTTGACATTCTTTTTTAAAATTCATTTGCTGGATTATTGTCAAACTCTAAAAAAAGATCCATCATCATTTACCAGAAGAAATAATAAATAATCATTAGACAAGGGAACATGGGTACAATTTGTTGTACAGTAGCTAAGAGATACTAAAGCTTCCAGCTCATATCAGATTACTAATTAGCCTTCCAGTAAGTACATGTCAAATAAATCATGTGGTCGAGCGGAATTATAATCCATTTTCAAAAAGAATAAGCCAACCTGTCCACTTGTCTGCTACAAATCCGGCTGCTTCTCTTTATTAATCTTTGTAATTGTTGAGATTTTTGTGCAGCATCTTAGTCTTCAAAAGAGCCGTTCGTGACCATACAAAAATTATTTAAATTATTTTCCCATAAAACTTACTAAAAATATTATAAATATTTTCTTTAAGTTGTTCCAATTTTTTTGAACGGTTGTTGGCTTACCAATTACTTTATTATTATTTATTAGTTTAATTGCGTTCTTCTTTGTCAACTTTATTTTTAAATTATGGTCTAAATGTGCTAATACATTTCTTGAGAACGCTACAACATGATGCAATAAATGAAAGAATACATTCAAGGTAAATAAATAAACATTATTCAATCTTTGCATTTGGTAACTTTTTTGTTATGGAAGAGTATATCAAGAATGAGTACTTTAATCCTGACTTTAATAGTTTTGTTGTAATCCTTATTAATGGACTTCTTTTTTTTTTTTTACAAAACTAGTGCACATTTATTATCATCTTCGAATGATAACCCTGCCCATGATGAATTGCTTAATGTCGGACCATTAGGCAAGGATCTAATGACGATAAACACTCATTACTTCTACTCCATTTATTCATTTTTTATATTTCATTTTCCTAGACTAAAACATAACCAAAAATGTCCAAATCAAAAATGTCGACAAAATAATGTAGACAAATACAAGTACAAATTTAGACACTGTAAAAGCTTCGACAACGTAAAATGCAGACATGCTAATACTGTAGACACTTAAAAATATAGACACCTTAGAATAATCATATCATAACCTTTCGTTTCATGGAAAACTAGAAAAAAAAATCCGACAAATCTGAATTTTCGGATTTGTCGAAATCAGGGAGAAGGGTATGACCCCTATGCCCCATCTTCGAACTTGGCCTCACTCTTGACCCTAGGAAAATTCTCCCCCAAACAGATTTCAAAAAAGTTAACCCGTTCAAAAGTTATCGCGCAACCGGGCAGACAGACGGACGGACGGACGAACAAAACGTTCCCATAAAGTAGCTAATACGCTACTTAATAAAGAAATTAAAGCACAGCAATAGTGACTACAAATAGTATTTTCAAAAAAACTTACCAACTTTAAAAAAGCATAGCTGAAGCTTTTTCCACTTTCTCCTTGCATATTGCTATAAAATAACTGCAAAGAGATGGATTTGTGAGATTTCAGTGTATCTTATTTGTTACTATCACATATTTGACCCAAATTTCGTTATTTGATCTAGAATCCATTATAGTATAAATTCCCAAATTTCTATGGCCAGTATAAGATAAACTCTAGTTTCTGCTTTCCAACTTCTATCCGCTAATGCTCATACAGTCCCAACTGACTCCAGTTATATATTGCAGCCAGTCGTTTTGCTTATTTGAAGCGCAAGAAAACCAGAAGCAAGTAGAAGCATTTGTCTCAGGAGTGTATATAACCTGTTGTTCTTCCGCAAATATTTTTGTCTCAATTCGGTTGTCAAGTAATTGATGATAAGAAATTTATGGGCAATAACGCTTTCGGTAACTTTTTCTGCAAATAGTAGATTCTGATGTTTTTGATACTTTTCTGAGGCTGTAAATGTATGCAATAAAAGGTTTTGGAAACATTCCTAGAAGTGCTTTGGGCCTAAATAATTTTTTTCTAGATCTTTTTACCAAGTCCCAATCTCCTTCAATCACATTTCTTTTCCGTGAACGTAAAAGACAAATTTGAGGCGGCTGCTACAAAGAGTGCCTCCAATGTGGTTTTTTAGAAAGCGAAGATCTTTCTTTTCTATAAACTTTTTTCTATTTCCTTGAATTTTTTAAAACTTTGATAAACTTTACATTTATTCTTTGTCGTATTTACATTTGTATGTGGATTTTTTTTCGCGAGATCCAAAGTTCCAGAGTTCAACAAGAAAGTGCAGAAATTTTTTTAAATAAAATCCGATCTTTCTTCTGCTTGAAGTCTCCCTGAAAAGTACAAAGTAGACAAGAAAGCAAAAGTAGGAGAGATACATTGGTGAGCTAGTAAATATTATCCCACTAATCAAATCACCCTCTTCTAACTACGTGCACTCAAACTTTTTTTGATGCGAGTTTTGTCACTAGCTTTAGTAATTTTTTAAAAAAATTTGCAGACACTTTCTCTGATTTTATTTTCCAATAAAGAAAAAGAAAAAAAAAGTCACGCTCAGACTTGAAGTTAATGAAAATTTAGCTCAAAGCTTTGCTTAACTTCAATCCTATTCTTGTAAGTTGTCAATTAATACAAATCTCGGGAAAGTACCATAAGAATTAGGTGTAAGAACGGAATCTAATTTAATTGCTTGCATCCCTGCTTCTTCTGCTTGGAAATATTACAGTGACAGTTAAAAAAACTTTGGTAAAACTTAAAATACTAAAATGCAATAAATTATTAAACAGCTTTAAATCGCAAAAAATAACCTAAATATAAGTATTCAAATACTTATTCAAGTACAGATTGGGGCAGAACAACATGCCGACGCTATAAACTCATGTCGATAACGGTCGAGGTTTCCGTGGGCAGGAAAAAGTACTCGCATATTTCGGCACTTTTTCTTACTTCTGCGTAATTAATTAGTGAACCTTTTTAATCTTAACAATAATTGCAATTTGTATTCCAATATGTTATTAAGGTCAAAGAATATGATGAGGTCAGTTTGACCTGATCGCCAGTAGGTTGACCTGTGTAGGTCAAACAACCTATCCCTTGAAAGCTTATGGAAAGCATATTTCAATAAACATGCCTATTGACCTTTCAATGTAAATTAAAGAGCACTGGAGGTCATCAAAAGTGCATCTGCACTTTCTTATATTTTGATTTTGTTAGAAAGTAGCAAAAAAACTTCTTTTTTTCCTTCTCTTTGTCCTCGATTTTACTTTGAAAGGTCATTGGGTATGATTTTGAAATATATTTTAAATAAGCTTTTAGAGTTGAGGGCGTCACAGTAGAACCTGCACACTCTATTAATAAACAATCTGTTTAAATTCAAATCTATGTTGGGAAATTGGTAGCATTTTGAATCAACTGAAATTGAATCGCTTTCGCCGATTTCAGCTCCATTTCTTGTATTGAATTTCCATTCATATTTACAACAATTTTGCGAGGTCGCTATGGGATTTAAAATTAAACCTTGCAGGTTCTACTCGGACGCGCGGTATAACATACAAGGCAATGGCTCTGATTTAATATTTGGTTATCTCCAGTGCTCTTTAAGTGGCCTTGAAAGGTCATTAGATGTGATTTCTAAGCCCTATTTTCTATGAGCTTTTAGAGGATACCCTACATGACCATGACTTCAACCCGAAAACTGGTGACCTCCAGAGGTCAAACTACTGGCAATCAGGTCAAACTGATCCCATCGTATTCTTTGACCTTCAATAACATATTGGAATACAATTTCCAATTATTGTTAAGATTAAAGTGGTTGACTATTTAGCAGTTTGGTTTTCAAATTAAACCAAAAAAAATCGGTTCTTTTAAAATGGCAGACGTCAAATGACACTGACACCTTGTCACTGTCCATTCATACCGCTTAAGGACTAGGCCACTAGGTAATTTTTCAATTTGAACTGTAGATGTTAAAAATTGCTGCATTCGCTTCTGAGGACGATTTGATAAAATAGGCCAATCCAACTACATCCTCATGCCATAATCTAAAATGTCACCAGTCCTATGGTTCACGGAATTTTTTGGTTATGATTTTTTTTTTGAAAAATTGTATGAAATTTCAAATTTAGTAAAGATCAGACTGTGGTTTGTGTATTTCTGTAGGAGAAAACGGTTTACCTTTTTTCCAAATTGTACATCTCATACCCAATTTTACATTCTCTGTGTAATTTCCTTGTTTAAAAGAAAGCGTCTTTTGCCCTTTACAACATTTTTCGAAATAAAGGCATGTAATTGAAGAATATATATAATGCATTCAGAGCAGAGAGAGAGAGCCTTAAGATGGATCTATGGATCTTTGGATTCGACGTAGTCAAATTATGGTAGAGCAACGAAAGTCATCTTAGAAGGGTGCTTATCTGAGGCAGAAAATAGGGGTTGCGGCGGGAATTTTTGGACTTGTATAACGAAGGCTAACAAAGGAAGGGTCACCAAAAGCGGAAATATTGCGGCACTCTGGCTGCAAATGTATTTTCTTATATTTTTCAAACAACTGCTTTTGGATTTTATATATGTAAGGTCCATTTTGAAGTAATGTGGGCCTGGGGTTGGACTGATAAACCCCTTTGGATCCTCACTCAACTTTTCACCCTTCTCGTAATTTCAAGGCTGTCAGTCAAAATTCCGAAACAAGGGTCATTCTTATGGTCCCTCTATTTTAGAAAACACATTTCCGTCAGGCTTTTCTTCAGATCTGTTTTGTTCACATCGGAGTGCTCGGCCTCTTTGGATTTAGAATCTCGGGAAATCAGGGGCGGAGACTTAAGGGACTCAAGTACTTTTGACACTTGGAATGTTGGACCACAAAATGCCAGGTAACTACCTATCGGAGCTCACCATGTGCTTCATATAGTTCAGCATAAGGATGTTTTACTTGCATTGATAGCGATGCCTTAAGCTACATTTAGCTACGCTTGCCCGAGGTTTACAAGTTGTCTCATAATTTACTAGATTAGAAACCATTTGCAACTTAACCCACTGCCAGAGCAACATCGTGCCAATAAAAAAGCGTGCGTTTAAATGATAAAATCATATTAAAAAAAAGAGATTTATAGTTTTAAATGCTGATTCTTCACTGAATCACATTATAGTGCTGCATAGTTAGCCCTGTCAAATTATTTTACATCTGCTACTACTACCTAACCAGCACAACGCACCCAAAGGCCTTAGGGAAAGGTAATTGAATATATAATATGACAAGGAAAAACCAAGGGAAAGCCCTTTTTGAAATTGAATCCCAAGGCCCGCCCTTTCTCCAGCTCGGATCCCTTGGTGCTTGTGAAGCAGCTAATGAGCAGGGCCACAGATGCGTTTGCCAAAAACAAATTTCCAAAAAAAAGTTCTGGAGTCGGTTGATGTTATCAATCAAGTCAAGAAACTTCAAAACCACTACACGCATTTGGCTCGTGTTGAGCGAATCAGTTGAGGCTTTCAGGATCGAGTGCTAGAAGTGGGTCCTGTCTTTTGGTGTGCCTTTTTAGTGTGATTAGTGTGACACGTGTAGAGGAAGGAGGTAGATTTTGTCAGTGACAAGATAGCGCGGAGCTAAGAAAGCCTTTTTTGCATTCTGAAAAAAGGCGTTGGGATTTTACAGGAGTTTTAGATTTAGAATTACAATTATAAGGAAGGGAAAATCTTTTTCATTGTCCCTTCCCAAGACTTGATCCCATGAATAGGGCAGTGGCAGATTTATGTGTTTCTGAATAAGATTGGCTGCCAGTCCGCTCTACATTGCTTAAAAAGCTCCAAGAACAAGCCGCAAACCTAAATGTCTTTGGCAATCATACTAAGAAATGACCGGGAAGGTTAAACAATAAGTCGTTTCGCAAAATATCGAAGTGTCGCCTAGATTTTGTAACAAGCAGTAACCATAGTTTTAAAACAATACTGCAATTACTCTTTGGTTAAATAACGAAGAATTTGAAATTATCCAATTTCAGCTTCCTTATGTTAAAAAATTTCTTTTTAAAAATTGATATATACTAAAAATTACAAAAATGATTTCATTGGGTTATTAGTAGCGGAAGCGAAGCTGAAAGCTACTTATGTTTTCGTCATTTCTGTCCGTCCGTCCGTCTGTCCGTCCGTCCGTCTGTCCGAGTATCACGTGTATCTCAGGAACCACTGAACA
>VYYI01002543.1:0-14562 GCA_021029175.1 Bilobella aurantiaca | reverse complement strand
AGGAGTATTTAGCTGATATTCACGCGTAGCGGCTGGTCAACCATGTAAGGGAGTTGGTAGGGATTGGAAGGAACGACTTATGACCATATAGGTATGCAAATAAGGGTGTCTCCTGATTTCTCACAAGGTTATTGCGAAACTATATCATGTCATTTTCATATCTTTTGATTGTGCTGCCTAGTCACGAAGATATGGGTATACACATGGTCAGAGGCTTGGCAATTCCTTAAAAGCAATATCAATAAATACTTTCCTTGCGCCTGATCGGAGATTTGAACCAGCGTTCTCAAGCTGGCTAGTGAAGAGAGACAGTAGCTCTAACAAATAGGTCAACCTCGGCTGTTTTTACATTTTTTGCAGATTTAAGAAAATAAGATGCAAGATGGACTTAAGTAAACTGAAAAATTGTCAAGGTTAGCCGACTTTTTTAAAATCAAGGTTATTTACGCATGATAAACGAGCGTTTAACATGCGAAAGCTGCAAATGTTCAGTAACGTCGAGATTTAACAACATTTTAGAAACAAAACTTTCAGAAGTTTTACCATCGGACATTTAGGATATTTTTCATCTATTTGTCAACCCACGGCACATACACCTAATTACACTTTTGTATTTTCGTCGAGGATATTTTTATATGTACGGTTTACCGTATTTGGAGCATAAGAAATAGCAAAGGACTATCGTGAATGTCGAGATTTGTGATCAGTTATTTACAGAAGAAAACTTAATTTTTCAACGTAAATAATACTCTTCTATGTAGTAGTAAATTCCTGAAGATCTCGCCTACCTTCTCATGCTAAGGAAGCTACTAGTAATATGCATTGGAAAAAGGCGGGGAAAAAATCCATAGATTTGCACACTCCAGCACTCATATCAATGAATTTACATAAATTATAGAATAGGGGAAAATTGCTAATGGGTAATCAAATGACGCCACATTTAGTTATTCCGCACTCCCTATTCTACTGTAGAGAATTTAAAGCTATCATAGCTAAATCTTAATTGTAAAATGTATTAAAAATTGGTCAGTAAATGTAAATGTGTGGCTTAGATTTAGTATTACTATGTGTCACTAGGTCACTACAGAACAGTAATTGTGATCTAAAACGAGAGTCGTGTGAAATCTGAAATATTGTTTACCACTATTAACAAGCTCAATAATCAATCCAAATTATCTATTGTTCGAAGCCCTGCAACGTTGTTTAAAATAGTTGTAATACTTGTGTACACCGGCCGAGTTAGAACAGTGGTTAGAGATTCACTCGACCTTCTTTAGCTAGCCTGGATCGAATCCTGGATTCGTCTAACATGCCTTTAATTAAAGTTTTGATTTAAGCTTGATCAAGCACAATTAAAAAATGTGCAAATGGTTTTCATTTGCCGCAAAAAAAATTATGCCTATCTTCCAATAGTGAGTAGCGGTTATCTGCCGAAGGCTACTTGGGCACGTCACACCATGGTAGATCTGACCCCTTCTGACTGAGACCCTTACATGGTCCGGGCCCTTGTGATTTGGGCACCGAGATGGTCCATACTCCGCAGCCTTGTGATTTAGCCTTTTACGTGGTCTCCAGCCTGGTGATTTAGCCCTTTACTTGGTCTCCAGCATGGTGATTTAACCCTTTACGTGGTCTCCGGCCTTGTGATTTAGCCCATTACGTGGTCTCCAGCCTTGTGATTTAGCCCTTTACGTGATCTCCAGCCTGGCGATAACTAATTGCAAACGTTAGTCGGTTGTGTCCGGATCATGACAATGTAAATGCTAATGTGTGCTATTAAGCCCTATTTCAACCCCTTCATATGCTTTGCCTATAAATCTTACTGGAATGAATAAAATCTCCTTCCCTATTGTTCGTATAGGATTACTACCTGTAGTACGTCACTGTGCGCCACCATTCTTGCTTCTTAAATTCAAACGATTAAGCTAAATTAGCTTTAGTATGCATTTCCAGTGAAGACACCAAAGCAAAGACAGAGCACCGGTAACAAGCAACTACACTGCGAACAATTGCTAAGGCGGAATGTTTGTACATTCAGTAACTTAATTGTTAATTATTTTAAGTTTATTGATTAATTATTTAATCTAACTGACATTATTAGTGAAGTTCCACATATTCATCATGTTTGCCGGAAGACTAATTCCAGTGAGTGTAGTGGACCCGATGAACAGAGAAAACAAGTACATGAGGCGGGAGCGTGAAGTTGACATTACGTTTGGTGTGTTTGGGCTGAACGAACTCAAAGTAGTGATCGATTACACGAGATCAGAAAAATCGCTTTGTAAGTCGTTAATATTATTTGACCTAATGAATGTAGTACAAATTCGGGCGTCCCTACAACAAAAGCAGTTTTGTTAAATTTGAAAAGTGGATTATATGTATTTCATCCAAGGAGATATATATATAATGCGAGAGAATCTTGTTACAATTAGTAAAATTATTGTTTGTTTGTTATTTTCAATAAAAGCAAAGCTTCTCTTTCTTTCTTTTTGTTGAAGCAGGGCATTGATTGCAAAAATATCAAATTAATGCCGTAACGCAAACCATTATTTTTTTTTCAAATTTAGCGGATGGTTGGAAATTGGATGCCATCGCTCATATACAAGACGGCCAATTCTATTGTGCCCAAAACAAAGTCAACTTTATAGTGGACATTCTGCATGTTCGGTACCTTGATGGCATAGGATTGATGCAAACGGAGCGTTGCATCTTTCCTTATTATCTTACACTAACTGACAATGGTAAGTTTACTGCAAAATACCAATGACTAAACTACAATAAATATTTTCAAACTGCCCATTTTCAAATTTTGAAGAAATTATGACGTTTAATTTAATTTGAAAATGAAAAGTACAACGCATTTTCTGCAATCTTCTGATAAACTGTTCACTTTGCAGGGCCAGGCCTCACTTCCGTTCTTGAATGCTATGAGCACCAGCAATTGCTTCGACGAGTGGGCACTTCAGAATATTGTTCATATATCTGAATAGGCTACAATAAAAATGGAAGAATAGTCTATAGAAATATTAATAAATATACTAGTACAAATAAATAATTGTTATATCCTAAACTCCGAAGCGTTTTTATTATATGTGCGAGACAAGGTGGTTTTCCGATTAAGTTTTTCTCATTTCATAACTAATTCGCCTGTATTTGTTATGGGTGAAACCATAAACTACTTGAGCTTGAATCCACTTTAAATATATTTTCAGTAACAAACTATGGTAAAAAAGTCAATTAAGTAGCGGACGTAGGAAAATTAGGGAAGACAATAGACATTGGAAAACTATTAGCAGTATTACAATTAAAACCAAAATTTTGTGTTTAGAAGGAGGAAATTGTATCATCGGAAACTTGTCAACAACTTCTCGCAAAAGTATGGTTTCATTTTCAATAGAATGACCTTGAAAAGTCATTTGGGGGTTAAGGGGCCACTTTCGTGTCAGGGGTCATCGGGACAATCAAATTTTTTGTCTAATGCGTAACTAAAGTTTGACCTTGAAAGGTCATTTTGAGGTCAAAGGGTCATCGGGAGCCACAAGAAAATCCCTGTTTCTCTTAATAAGAGGAACAACTTTTGAAGGGGTCATATTTCCTGTTGCCATATAATGTTATCCTTGACCTTGACCTTTAATATTTCGAATTTGTTTTTGAGTATGAGTTCATTCATAACTGATCCAGATCATGTTTGTTTTTGTTCGACCCACGGTGATGCCTTTGAGTGCAATATTCCAGGTCAGCAATATTATGTCATGACAACATGAAAAGTGACATTTTTTCTGTGACCACCAGTTGACCTCCAAAACGACACCTTGACCTTTCAGAGTCAAACTCTATTTTTGTATGGAAAAACGTTAACTTGATTTCTATGGCCCTCGAAGTCCTCAAAATGACCTTTCAATTTTAAATTCTATTGTTGCGGAAGTACAAATTTGATTTGGTTCCGACGGCGAAAGGTTTATTGCTTTGTATGGATATAAAACTTATTTTAAGTAAAGACGATTAAATACTATTAAAAAATGACCGCTTGGCATCGGTTAGTTGTGATGTTGGTAATATAACCAACAACCCAGCAACTGCAGTGTCAACTTATTTGATATACATATATATAGACATATACACATATGTGTATATGTAAAATTTATGAAAGATTCTACTAACGCCTTACATGGTTACTTTTTCAAATGTAGCACGTTTCGACATACGTGACCCTAATAGCATACAAGGTATCACACCCGGAACCTATATTTTTGGAACAAATTTGTTGCTAAATTCATAAACTGATTTTCAAGCATTTTTCAAAGTATTGAATATCGAACGTGAAAGAAGGGAAACAATAATCAACACAGCAGACTTCTCATAATGTTTTTAAAAAATAGATTTATCAACTTTACAACAAATTTTGCATGCAAAATATTGTACTTTATAATTTAATATTTACAAGTTTAGTCTTTGCGGATAATGACAAAATTAAAATTATGTGCTATAAAATTTTGCCACTTATTTATTATCAATCAATCAATCGTTTAGTTATACATGTGTACACACAAAATTACAAAATAGTAAAAGGTTACTGGTAGAAAGGAACAGTGTAGTTGCATCAAGACGGCATACGAACAAATTAATATATTATTTAGAAATAAAGTAAAATTTTATTAAAATAATTTTATTGTTAAAATGTCTTACTAAATGTATTAATTTCACAATTGACTGGCTTCGTGGAACAAACCTTTAACTGCAGCGTCAACAATTTTAAGTTTGACTTAGAAACGATTATTTTATTTCTATTTTATTATAACACTAAAACTTGGATCCGTCGTCAAAACCCTTTGAAGGATACCAGTCGTGGTCACGAAGGGTACCACTCGAGGTGTTCAAGAAAAAGAAAAAGATGTGTTGCAACTACCAATGTGCTAATGACCAGGATCGGAACCCTTTGGACCAAAAAGTGTATTTGGAAATAGTTTTAGAGGGGTTTCGATTTTGGTCGCATTAAGTGGTCAGATTCAACCAAAAAGGGTAAGTTTTCAGAAACCTTGCGCAGCCACAAAAAGCTAAAATTTCTCTTTTAAAAACTTTTGAAACCTAACAAGCTAGGAGTAGAGGGAAATCCATCGGCATTTTTTTGGTAAAACCACATGCGGGTCACTACCATACTTGGTCTCTTACCATACCATCTCCGGTATCATTATTATATGTAGTATAAGTAACCCCGGCAATTTAAAAAATTAAAAAATTAAAATGTTTATTGTCACATTTGGAATCAATTAATTATCATGTGACCCTTATTCGTTTACTTAATTGTTGGCGCGAGACCATTTCCTAAAGATTACCTGCAGTGGTCAAGTAGAGCACGGTGTGCGGTATACTAGAGGCCACGAGTGGTACCATTCGAAGGGTACCGCTGTCGGTCACGAACACAAGTCGCACATAGGTGACACAGCGACGTAGGTGTCGCTTAGTTTCATTTCGCGCTATTAATTCTTTCGCACACAATACCGGTAGGATTTCGTTTTAGGGGCAGAGGGGTGTGGAGGAAGTTACCCCTGGTGGGAACCCCGTGACCCCCGGAACATTTTGAGTCCCACCGCGACCCCTCATGGGGGGTTTGTCGGATTTTTTTTTATGCGATGTGGGCTTTGGATTTTGGGTTTAGCCTTGAGATTTTAGCCTTTTTTTACGCAGAGATCAGCATAGTCTTAAAATTTTCATGTGATAGGCCAACAAAAATTTATTATGAATGCTAAATTCCAAATTCTAGAGCTTCAATGTCGTCTAAATAGATTTAACGTCAAATTTGAGAATTCCTAGAAACTTCAGCTTATGGTTCTTTATTTGGTAAGTACTATCTTATTAAGCAAAGCAAGGTAGAGAGAATCGACAAAATAAATGAACACTTAATTAGTTAAAGACAACAATTCTTTAGAAGCTGTGCTCCATAAAGGAGGGAAACATTTCACAGTTTCGACACGAACAAAAAGTTTACATAAATTTTAATAAATTTCTAGTTTAAAATTGCTAATCGGTAACCAAGTGACGCTATAATGAGTTACACATTCCCTCATCTACATTAGGTAACTTAAATTTATCCTCCCTTAACTTTAACATTAATATTCATTAAAACATGTTATGGAATTATGTTTTACATATGAAATGTTTTAGCTAAGTCAAAGAAACCCGTCCGAAGACCAGTCTTAAAGACCTCCTTCAAGTTTCTTAGCCTGTCATTCACTGTGGTAGTAATTATGTGGACGATCGTTTCGGTGTAAATTTACTAACTACAAGAATTCTAACAAGCCAATTTAAAAATTACCAGTTAATTATTTGATGTAGTAATACCTAATTTATCGCTATAGTTCGAAGAAAATTCATTTTTCTCAAGCAAGCGGACGTTTGCATTATGTCCATCATCGCTCATACTATTAAGATTATAAGTCATATTTAAGCTTACATTTTCAATGCAAGCCTGCGCAATTAATGGGGTTTCTCAAAGGGTACTCATCGCTTGGAATTGTTTCTATATGTCATTAATTATAACTTTAGAACTATGTTTTTGGTAGTGTCGTTTCCTAACCAAAGTTGTATACTTTAGGGTATACCTATCCTTATTTGATTAGGTATATTTAAGTTATATTTGATAATGGACTTGAGACAATGGGATGGATATGATTATGTCGTGTGTAGTGGTAGAGACTTACCCTTCGACTTGCCCGGGTTCGATCCCCGTAGGTTCAAATGGATTTTCTCCACGAGATGCTGTGGAGCTGTGCAACAAGAACTTCTCTAGAATTTTTTGTTGTAGCATGTACTATAGTTTGTCTTTTAGTTAAAGAGAATTTTTAGAATTTTGGCAGTTCTTTCCAATATTGCTAATAAATAAAAACCCTTTTTGGTCACACAAACAAACAATTACGAGCATTGCAACACTATTGAAGGCTAGAGTTGAACTAGATCACACTTTACTTAAATCTTAAAATTAAATTCTCCTGTCTTAGGAAGGTGATTCTACTAGTCACTTATAAATGGTGTTACAAACACGCCTATATAATACACTGAACGTTAACCAATAGCTATCACGAGTTTCTAGATTTTCTGACTTGCAAATTAAAGCTAACCCAACATGTCAACTGTCGATTTTATCAGTATTGTTTAGAATAGAAACAAATATTAGTGCGTGAGCAGGACTTAAATTTTCTCGAAACAAACAAAATTCTCACAAAATCAAGATAAAATATCAGAGTAGGAATGTATTATGAAGGACGGCCTGCTCCTAACGGGGAATGAAGCTTTGTAAGCGTTTAATGCGAAGTTAACATTGAACAGAATGCCTGATATTAGAGAATGTTTTAAAAGTGAATTCAAAATTCTAATATAATACATTACTCAAATATGATGAAACAATTATTCAATTCAGAAGTTAATTAAGGAACAAACCTCGAAAATTTACGCTTAGCATATGCGTTATTTGTAAACAAATTTTTACTCCCTAATATTTTACCCAATTTAGCACTGGCTTGTTTGACTCATACAATGTTAAGTGACAGAATATCTTATGAACAACACAATGGGCGAGTCACAGCGGTCAAGTCAACATATCCTAAATAATGTAACACAAGATAAAGACAAAGTGGTGTAGAAGCTGCATAGAATGGATGCGTCAATATTTCTAGAGATTTGCAAGCTTTAACACGAAGAACAAGCTTTACATAAATTGGCAAGTAGAGGAAAAGTAGTGGGTAATCGAATGACGCCAACAAGTTACCCCATACCCCACACTCCCACATCTACTGTAGGTAAAGTAAGATTTATTCTTATTAAATCTTTATATTAATATTTAATTTGAATGTATTGAGTTTAGGAATTATGTTTACACATTTGTGAAGCTTTTCTATGTTACTACTTACTGTTATGACCACAGTACTTGAAAAATAATGATTTGAAAGAGCTGAGTTGTGAAGAATAATCAAAAATAAGACTAAATCAAAAATATATACAAAAAGTCATATTGGACCAAGAGTATTATTGTCATTTATTATCACCAATCATGACAAGAAAGGTGGCCAACTATTTTTTTGAATGCTAATAGGTTACCTAGGTTACACGTAGACTATATATTAGGTTTCAAATTGTTGGTGTAGGCCAGTACCGAATGCTCACTAACATTGACAGCACTAGTTCAGGATAATTAAGAAAATAACCCTTGCATGAGAAACTCTAATTTTTAGGAGAATTTTGTATTAAATTGTTTAAGGATTTCAAATTAGGAGCCAAAATAATATGTAATTTGGAAGTAGAAGAAAATTGTGCAATTGTAGTAAACAATTTTATTTTTAACAAAGCTTTAACAAGCTTTAACAAAACTTTTTTTCTCGGAGAGAATTTTAACAACTCGGTGAAAAATAATGAAAATAATAATGTTAATAATAATAGTTATGCAAATTGCTATTTCAAATCATTTTAAAATATGTTTAACTTTAACTAGCCTAACTACACTTGTACCATTTATTGTGCAAATTTAAGTACCATTTAATTGGCTACTTCCGATTGGCGTCCGATTGGTCTCAGTGTGCGTAATTGACGTACATTTGCTTTATGTCACTGCTTCCGTCTTGCTACCCGATAGAAAGGTTCTTATAAAAATTGACGCGAAATGGCAACTGCGAGAACTTGACTGTAAATTAGTACAAAATGCTAACTAACTTCTTATTTTATTCCTTTTTCATAGTGTTTTCTTATTGACTAAATTGGGCAATGTATTTGTTCTTCAATTTAGTTTTGCTTGTATATAATTGTGTTGTGTGTGTATAGAATTCGATCCAAGTCCCCGCTGAATGCATTATTTGATACGGAAATCAAAAGTTAAATTATTTTGATATATTTTGATTAAAATGTATTAAAATTATTTTTATTGGTGAAATTCTGAAAGTTAAGTTAGTTGAAAAAACAAAGTTTTAATGTAAAAGCTATGGCTATTCTCAAAAGCGGTCCAAAAGCTGGGTTGCAATTATGGATTAAAGGGCTTAAGTGCTTTCGTGTGCATTTTTAATAAATATAAATAGTCCTCAAACTTCTTATTCCATAAAAAAACAAAGGCGTCGAATTAGACAAAACAATTTTTGATCCTTTGTTCTCTACATGCTTTCTTTGTTTTAAACTTTTAAAATAGGGTTGTGCTGAGAGACCTAAAACAGTAGTTGCTATAAGAACCCACCTCATACGCGACACAAGCAATTAGTATTTTACCACGTTTGCAAAAAAAAATCAGTTTGCTTTCAACTACTATTCACATCAGTCACATTTTCAACGCTCAAAAGAGTTACAGTAACTAACCATTTCCTTGATTAACCATTCAGTTAGTTAACAACTTTGCGAGTTAACAACTTTGCTAATTAACTACTCCAAGTTAACCATTGTTAAACCTAGTTAGCATTTATTGTGCTTTCCGAAATCATGTTTACTGGAACCCTAATTGCCATCGACAGAATGGGACCCATTCGCCAAAAGAATTCCTGCGGCTTGGAGCAAGTGAAAGTGGAAATCAGCTTCTGCATTTTCGATAACAAAGTGCTCAAAGCCATTGTAGACTACTCTCCATCTCTTCATGGTACGTTAATTTGTGTTACTAAAGTTAAAGTCACACTAATAGCACAATTAAAGTTAACTAAGTTATGAGAAACATGAAAGTTAGTTGAGATAGTCATTTTAGTAACAACTTGAGGCAATAATTTGTTACTACTTGAGGCAGTTCTTTGTCAGGCATAGACTCAATGTTTTGAAAATAAAGTTTTGTTCAGAATTTTCAATTAAGTTGTTTTTGAAACGACATTATATTTGGAAAAGGTAAATAATAAGTAATGAATAATAGTGATACAGAAAAACAAAACAAATAGCACAATTATAATTTACAAGGAAATGTATGTCTTTGTATGTACATTGTGTTCTGTACTTGTTGAACTAGCTGTTGGCCCTTATTTTTCTGAAAATTGGAGCATTGTTCGGGTCGTCTGCTTTTGCTCAAAAGTCGATGAACCATTGCACTCAATATACTAATGTACAAAAACATTTTCTTTGTTTGCAGAAAACCACTGGACGGTTCCAAATGCCTGGAGAATGCACTGCATTGCTCACATTCGCAAAAACCAGTTTCGCTTCGGAGATGAGTCTTTTGAGTTTATGGTCGAGATTCTGCATGCTCGTCACTTTGTAGCGGAAGACGGAAGCCATATCGTTGAGGAACGCATGATGCCCTATTTGTTACAATTGAACAACAACGAAGAGCGTAAGAGCCCAATAAATAAAATTGTATTGCGTCGAGGCATGTAGTATTAAATTGACCAATATAATGTATTTTATTATTAAATATATCATTGTTTACGTCAAATAAACATAATTAAAACATTTACCTATTTAAAGTTGAGTAATTACAAAGTTTGGTTATTTGTAGTTTTAAGGATTAAGTATGCATTTTGTTGGTATATTTGTTAACAGTTTTATTGTTGACTTTAGAAGGAGAATGCTTGAGTTTTACATTGGAGCACTACGAGGAACAGCGAATCATTCATAGGATGGTAAGTGGTATATATATATATAAAATATAATTTATTATATTAAAAAACATTCCAACATTTTTAACACCACAAATTGTTGTTATTAAAAATATCTGGTAATATTATCATGGCAAATTGAAATTGCACATTTATTAAAATATATTATTTGTACAGGGCTATGAAGAATATGAAGAGTGTCGAGGTATTTGATTTAAAGGGATTATTTCACCCATCAAGAATCGTTGGTCGAAGGCTCATTGAGAAATTAATGATATTGTGATGCGAGTCATATATAATACTTAATTTTAATAATTAACATAGTAATTTGTTACTTACTCTTAATATTTGTTTTGTAAAACTAATACATCTTTAGTTGGGACATATTTATTACAAATTATAACTCTAGATGACTCATTGTGTTTAACTTTACATAACAGAACTCTATAAGTTTAAGTGGATCTTTTAGATTATATATTATAATATTGTACTATTTATTATTATATTTTATATCGTATTTTGTAATGGTTAAACAATATACAGTTACTAATGAATAATGCTATTTAGAAATGTCTTGAGACAACCTTGAAAAGTAAAAGAATTGTCTTTTTGAAATGTGTTTGAATCGTTATAAAAGAAATCTGATTTCAATCCCTTCGGATACGACTTGAAAGCCTTTCTTTCTGCCTCACCTGTTCCACCTGCTAAAGAGATAGAGATTAGCAGCGGATACTTCCCGCCAGGGTTGGATAAACCTATCTGTCCAGATATCTGCTGAGGTAAAAGTGAGATAGTTTAAAATTGTTTTTCAAAGTATCCCAAAATTAATAGAAACTAATGAGAAAATTGTGAAAAAGCATGAACCGAAAAAGGATCCCGATGCCTTAAGCTTGAGTTTGCAGCTAGACATTGTAGAATTATGCTTTTTTGAATTGTACAACAATTGTACCCTAATTAAGCAAAGTAGTGTTGCAAATTTTGAAACAAGAAACTAGTTTCCAAGTATTTCAAAAATTCAAAAATATTTCATAAAAAGTCAGTGGACCCTCTTCCCATACCCTAAGCGTAGTTCTAAAAGTCCACTTTCCAAACCCTGTTTGAGATTCTATCAAAAGGCACCACAGCGTGTCTCCATCATTTGGAAGGAGAAGGGCCCACTGGACACTTAAGGACCCAAACGAAGACCGCCCACATCAATTCTCTCTTTCCAAGGTCAACTATGAAATATCGCCTAAAACACTGCCTAGCAGCTGCCAGACAAACTCAAGAGCGATTTTTTTTCTGCAAATACTAACATCCCTTCAACAGCATTCTTTCTCCATTTTTACTTTGATCTCCTACCTCACAATATATAAAATTTGTGCAATTTTCTTTATCTTTGGCATTATAATTTCAAAAGTGTTGTTTATTGCTTCCACTGCTTATTTAAGGTACTTTGCTTCCAATGGGTACCTTGAAATAAGTAGAACCGGAAAATCAGGCACGAGTTACATGCAGCAGTGCTTCAGAACGTAGCAAAAATGGCTTCATGAAATATCAAACACTATAGAAACATTTTGAAATCATACAAATTTTGCATTGTGGCGATACGAGCGCTTGGCAAATTGTTACAGCGCAAGAAATTGCGATCAAGTACATCCAAACTAGGTTTTAGAAGTATTTTTCAATGTATATCAATCAAGCGGACTGATTTTTTCGGATTCTATGCTTTGTGCGTGTTTTTAATAAAAGTCATCTACGTGGGTTTGTGAAAACATTAATACTTTTCAAGGTAGTTGCAAGATTTTTTTTTCAAAATTTCGAATCAAAATTTCAAAAATAATCCGTCCTATAATTTTTAAGTGTATCCTATCTTATCTTATACTGGTTTGATGATTTTTTGCTACTATATATTAGTATATTTTTAATTTAATTGGGTGGCTTTAATAGTTGTCAATTTAGAAAATGGTTCCAGCTCCAAGATTATAAATAGTTGTTTTCAAGTGAATAAATTCGTTGTCAAACAAGAGTGAGTTGCAACTCGTTTAGGCAAAGTGAACTTGATTTGTTGTTGTATTTTGGGCGTGCCCTAGATTCGACTACATTTAAATTTAACTAGTTTAGAGAGAGTTTAGCCCTGGGCAGTTTCAAGTACCACCCCCTTGACCTTTGCCCCTCCTGCCCCGCCCCCCTTTAACTTTGATCTAATTAAGGAAGCATGCCTCCAGGCCCTTCTCTCTTCCTTGTAAAGCTCAAGAGAAATTTGAATACAGTTGTGATTAGTCATTTTCTCATATTCATCCTGTATGTCAAGAATTCATAATCATAATGAGAATAGGGTCCTGGATTCGAATTACAAGGAAACTGCATCCGAATCCCATTCATTTATAATGCATAATTTGAGACAAACTCAGGCATATCATTTGAAACATGCACATTTTGAAGAAGGAAACTTAATGCACATTTTCAAACTGTTTCATGATTAATTTGAATGGAACTTACAGTTTATGCATTCATAATTTATGCATGATTGGAAGAGGCATTCACCTGAATGGTTCCTCTCCGAACATGGACACACTTGTCTCTCTTCATTAATTTAAGAGGAGAGGTAGCCTGCCATTTATTGGCAGAGTGATGTGCCGCAGTTGTCGAGAACTGGAGGCAGAGAAGCAATGCAAGGAATACAACAATGCTGAGAGAGATTTGTTTCATATGGTTCGCCACTGCATGATTTAATTCATGATTTATAACACTTGAATCGAATCAAAAACTGTATTTGCACACACACGACCCATAATTCAAATTATTTTTTCAATAGCAAAGTTCTAATGAAGTGAATGCTTTTGGTTTCATATCATTATAATCAAAACAATATGAATAGAATGTTCTGGTGTAATCGAATAAATCTGTGTGTTAAAAATAGTCCTGCATACCTCTTAGCTCTTAACAGTACTAACTGAATAATATCAAAAATTTTATGCAGTATAATCGAGTAGAAAAAAATTAATATAAAATTAGAAAATTATGCATAATTGAGGGCAACATTTCACATATTAGTGCACATTTATTGTATAGTGTATTTGTTATTAAAATACTGACATAAACAATATATTGTAGTACAATTCAACATATAAGAATATTAAAATCAAACAAATAATGAAGAGCATGTACTAATTTTACTTCTCATTAGGATAGTATTGAGGGGTAAAAAAACCGAATATAAGAGAATTTAAAAAGTGATACATGAAAATTCATAAGGCTTCTGGCATGCTCGTCGAATTCATATGAATAGTACAATGTAATATGAACGTGTCCGTAAATTTTCAAAAACAATTTGAGGCATACAAAAATGTACATACACAAATTTTTGTCGCATTTCGATCAGAGAATACATTTATGCCAGTGTGAATATTTTATATTCACAGTTATAAAGATTTTAGGTGAATACCATTGTAAATATTATTACGTGAGTAAATATCAGTATGAATATAATCATGTGGTATAATCGAATACAAAAAAGTGTTGGAAAGAGGGTTTGCTTCCAAATAGACTACCCTACAACCCTCGCTCTGCCATAAAACATGAATACATGCGGTAAAATCGAATAAAACAGAGCGATAAAAAGGAGCGGTGGTGCGAAAGGGACTGTGCGAGAGCTCCCCGGCTGCTTCCACCTAAGTGAACTTGTGCCTCTGCCATATGGACTCTCACCCCAACATACATTGCACAAATGCTCTCGACTGCAACTCAATACGTAACATGAGCATGGAAAACACCCCCTTTCTGCAGAGAGTTTCCTTTTGGGATTGTTCACTCATTTCGAGGGTTGAAAACCCTCCATTCACTCCCTGCCTTTCCACTGGAACTCACGGCAAAAAGGAGCTTGTGTCTCACAAGTTGTGTGTTGACATTTGTCAAAAGTTGACATTTGGACATCCCTTCCTTCCGTGTCAACATCTCCAGGAAGAAACGGTGTTGCCTAGCAACCGTCGCCTAGCTTCATTTCTATCCACTCCTATCTTGACACATTTCAAAACGA
>VYYI01002542.1:0-14564 GCA_021029175.1 Bilobella aurantiaca | reverse complement strand
CATCCACATATTTCCAAAGGACTCTTAATGAGTTGAAAACACATTAGCAGTCACTACTCCCAGAGCTTAGCCGTGTTCCAAGTCCCCAGTAGTTTGACTAAGACAAGGGAAAATTATCGGCGTAACAAGGGAAGCATGGTACATTGCCAACGAACGGTGGTCGCCTAACAGTTGTATTCCGGCACAAGCCTCAGTCTGGGGAAAAAATCTCAAGAGGTAGAGACTTCCCACACACCCTTTACACATTATGTGCCATGCATAAAGGGGAGTGCCTGGGAAAACGCGGGACTCCGCGACCACTGATTCCTATGACGGCGGCGGCGGCTCCTACTCCTCCTGCCGTTTTACTCCTCCTGGTGCTCTCCGTCTTTCCTACCACTACTCTGACATGGACTATTAACATTAACGGCACTACCAGCTTATATGGATCAATTCCATGAAGAGTAAAACAATCATAGAATTTACATGCACCCCAATAATCCCACGGTCTGATACAGCCATGAGGCATAAATCTCACCCTACTGGATCCCCCCCGTCCAGATCCATGCACACACTTACATGGATCCAGCCAAGCCGTCGCGGCGGCGGCACTCACATCCCAGGCGGAACCCACTCTGGCCTGCCCTATCAGGTAACCTCTTCGTCTCTCTCTCTCTCTCGCTCTCCCCATACCTTCTCCATCGTAATAATATTCTAAATACATTATATAGATACTATATACGGGGGACGGGTCTGCCCTTGTTAGTAGAGATCCAACTCTCTGAGAGCATATTTGCCTTACATAAGGTGAAAAATGTATATGCATATAACCTGTGGTATTTCTCCCCACTGTCAAATACACACACACACACACACTTATACACATATATATCTCTCCAAATACTTTGACAGCATTATTCTCCGGACGAGATAGTGAAGAGACAGACGGAGAGACCCAAAGGGTTGAACAGGGGCAGACGGTGCTGCCGGCTGGGAAACAGAGTACGGAACAGCGGGATGTCCCTCTTCCTTTCTCAATAACTTCCGTCCCTCTCCAACGAACATCTCTATAGCTCTTACCATATTCGACATGACGACCTCGGAGCTATGTGTAACCCCTGTGTGAAGTGAGCGGCGGGATGGTTGGGAAAAATTTCCACCCCAGACCCCTAGAATTCCTTCGGATTCACCTTGTAATGCTACCACTGCACCGCTACGACTACACGTCACTCGTCGTCCCTCCTCCTTTCCATAGAATTTTTCTATTCCAGGAAGAATCCTACAGTCCCATCCTTGCGTCCGTGCGCCCCTGAGTATCACCACAGGATGGCGAGGGAAAAGGTATGCATATCTCACTCACTCGTCCAATCTAGCCATGGAGAATAAAATTCAGACCGGCTTTAATATTGGCGGAGACATGTACAGATAGCGAGGGGGGAGAGAGAGACACTCACATGGGAAATGATTTCGTGTACCTGGAAAAATGGCTAAAGTCAAGGGACGAGGTATGTGTATGTGTGTGTGTGTGTGTGTGTGTGTGTGCATGCGTGCGTTTGTCGCGGCTATACAACATTTATATACTTACGTATGCGATCCCGTACCTGCGTCATGTGCTCGTTCCGAAGTATACACAGGCATCTCCATATGTGGAGCAAGCTGGCAGGACTTGAGCGGAGAGAAGGAGGAGGAGGAGGAGTAGGAGGAAAATGGTGGCGGAGGGCTATGGGAAAAAGCTAAGAGGGGAAAATATGATTTTTTCATTTGACTCCATATTTCATGGGAAAGGAATTCAAAAATTCGCTTCAAAACTCTTTCTCCTATTTATGAATTTCACATGTAGATTTTACCCGGACGGGAGAATCCTTTATATAGATGGGCCAGCCTGGATGAAATATGCTTCTCGGCCCGGCTACACACACACACAGACACACACACACACGCCCATCCTTCCTCCTTACATGGACGGGGATATTATTGCATAGGATGGTGGGGCCGGTGGTCTCGGCCCCACACGCACACACACACACACACACACACGTACACATGCATGCGTACACACTAGCAAACATACAAATGGATGCAGTAGCACGCTCATCCCACCATGAGTGTAGCACGTGTGCTCCGTAGCAGTAACTAATATCACAGACACGGTCCATTCAAGTGCAGTAGCCGTCTCAGTCGGCATGTGTAGGAAATAAGGATGCGAAAAATTTAAATGCACAGACCTCTACTCGCCCGCCGTCCTCTCGTATGGGTGTGTGTGTGTGTGTGTGTGTGTGAAGTCAGCGGAGCATGTGCATACAGTGGCTATGAATTATGTGACATTATAATTTTCATGAGAGAGTGCGTATCATAGTACGACAATCACCATGATCGAATGAGACACGCGGAGGGAATAAGAAGTCGATGCCGTCTGCCATTTTCTCCCTTCCTCCATACGACATTCACGTAGATTTTTTCAGTCCGTTTTGTTTCATTTCCTCCAACTTGAAGGACTCCCATATATGTAGCATTGGAAAATTGCACACACAGTGCAGACAAAAATGTGTATAAAGGCATCCGCGACGTTTCCAACAACCTGAATGTTTCCCCGAGTAAAAACTTAGGGATTTTTATGACGATGAAGAGGTGGAACTCACGTGAGCATCCCTGTATTATCTATTCCTCCACGCTACTCCTCCATGACTTTCTATGGGCTCCAGCTCATTTCATGAGGCCAATAGTAAGGTAAAAAGTTGAGTTTTTTTCCCTACATTACAGTAGTATTGAAGCCGAGTCTCTCTCATCTCTATCTCTCTTAAATGGAAGCAACGGGACGTGAACTGTAGAAAAATATCCCACTACTTACAGAGTACGGCAATTCACTCTCAGTTCCAACAAACTTAGTAAGTCAGTGCACACACACACACACACACACAGGAGTGCACAGTGATACATTCACTAGTGTACACACTTTTTAAGCTCATCCTCGTTACCGTTAGAGAGGCTCAACCAACGAACCGACAGAATTTCTTGAGTGGCTCACTCATCATATTTCTCCTTGCATTACCCCACATTATTATGGCTTACATTTCTCAGTGAGTCCTCCTGGCGCAATTTATGCTCTTTTTTATCAGCAGCCACATCTTGAGTGTCTCAGTATAGAGAGGAAATCAAATAAAAATTGTACAGCAGAGAACCAGTAGTAGTAGTAGTAGCAGTAGTATTCGTCGACGTCATCATCATACCTTTTTTTCTCCATCTCCCCAAAATCTCTGTACAATTTTCTTCCCTTGTTTGTTTCCACATCCACTTACACGTAGTAGTCATCCGCATCAAGGGAGTTTTACAGTAGTAGTAGTACTAGTAGTAGAGTAATATGGAGAGACGATCGTCGTCATCTCCTCGCTGCGCTGATTGCTTTCGTAATGAATTTCCTCAAACTGGTTTTCAATCAGCTCGTATGAATGGCCACCGTATATCTGGAACATTACTACTGGGACGACGACGACGACGATGATGATGATGATGGCAATGACGATGACGGCGACGACAACTACACACATTGCTTGAGTCGGACGAGACCACTTGACGAGTATAAATTGAAGAGCGATCCTCTGCCGGGGTTTTGCAATTTAATTACGCCTAGCCAAATCCCCCAGTTTACTGTTTAAAGGCTCAAGTTTTTGCGGAGGCCGAATAAGCCAACTCATGAGCCAAATAAAACTCATTAGTCAATTTTACCCAGCCGTCTTCTCAACAGCTCCAATTAGAGTTCCACGCATCCACACACATACACACACACACTCACACTCAGCAGAACCAACTCCATGCTCTAACTTTCTCATCATCATCATCATCCTCCTCCTCCTCCTCCTTGTCCGTACATCTTTCCGAGTGAACTATTCTACTATAGCCCGCCCCCGCCTGACAGCCCGTTCCGGCACATGTAAGAGTCCAATTCCTGATGATACTCGTCTCATCAGCACACTTATATTTACATATATAGCTATACATACATACAGATACATACTAGTTGAATTTCCAGTATGTTACAGAGTGAAAGTGGGACTTGACTTCCCGCCTACATCTGCCTCTACATCTTCAGAAGGATTGCTGCTGCTACTACTACTACTGCTACTACCGGTCATAGACAACCCAGTGGTTGCACACTGCCAGTATTGCCAGCATTACTAATAGTAGCGGACTGGGAAAAAGACGATGACGCAAGGAAGACCGGTGACAATGGGGGGATAGGAATGTTAGACGGTGAAAGACTGCCCGCATCCCTCCAACCAATCTTTTGACGTACCACTACCACTGATGATGATGATGATGATGATGATGATGATGATGACAAAGATATTCTTCGATCATCCAACTGCGTGCGGGTTGAGTGTAAAAGAGCGTAAGTAAAAACTATAGGAGTCTCTAACTCTCTCTCTCTCTCTCTCTCTTTCTGCACTGCTTTTAAAAATCATGGTAGTGGAAAGGTTTTGGCTCATGTGAAGAGACGAAGGAGGGATTTGGAGTATACGCGAGTAGGAGCAGCTTCTCAGCACGCACGGGATCTCTCGTATAGAGACGGAAAGATAGTGGCAAAGTTGAAAGAAGGGTGAAAAACGAATAAAAGTTATATATAATCTCTATACTGGTCTATGAGTGAAGGGACAGAAAGAGAGTGAGATAGAATGAGAGAGAGAGAGAGAGAGAGAGAGCGAGGGAAAGAAGACGAAGGAGAAGGACGCTCCATGATGTTTTCAGCAGGAGCTCAAGACTCCATTGTGTAATTATTTGCGAGCCTGGCAATTACGCCTCCCTGCACTAAGACAAAGGGGTTCCCACTAGAAACTATACATCCACCACCAGACTCTTCATCCTCAACTCTCCTCCTTCATGATGATGATGATGATGACGACGACGACGAGGATGCTGAGGACAACGTCGGGGGGATGATGAGCTAGTACTACGTAAAGTACTTCTTCTAGACTCTACATACTCGGAACATTATTATTTTCTTACCCGCCTCTATAAGACCGATGAAAAAGGGATCGACAACAACTGTGACAACCACCACGACCACCACACCAGCACCAGCAGTAGCACACTGCTACTCCTATTTCTCCCCACACATACACACACAAAAACACACACACACACACACACTAGAAACCTATAAGTAGAGACGGAGTGAAAACTGTAGATATATATACGGATATAATATTATAGTCCATCACTTTCTCTCTCTCTCACCCTCGCTCTCCCTTCCCCTCCTTCGTCTTCAACTCTATTTTCCCTCCTACCATTTTCAAATCTCCCTCACACAGACTCCCATTAAGTTCGGCCAGCTCACGTACTATATCTCTGTATATGTATACACACACACACACACACGTATGTATGCATATATGTGAAAAGCCCACTCATATAAATATATAACTTGACATCCCTTGACTACGGCGTCATAATAATACTGTCCTATATGGAAATGGAATGAGTAGACAAGGTCAAATGTTCTCACACACAGCAGGGACATCAAAAACTAACTGCATAACTTCTCCTTCGGCTTTATCGTCTAGAAGGTCCGGTATTAAAACACCCCACCACCACCACATCCATCCGCTCCGGGATACGAGAGACACACGACGATGACTCCGGGCGACCGTGCAATAATAATGGCATCATGCACTAAGTACTCCGTTCGCCACCCCGTTCCTTCCCTCCCCCTGACTGGGGTATGAATTGAGGGCGGACCACATTAGCATTCAGGTCTACTTAGGCATGCTTTGGTGACGACTATACACTTCCGATTACAAAACCCTTGTAACTCGCTCCGAGGCTTCAATTGCTCCGAGAGCTCACTTCATCACCAACCACTACGACTACTCCTACTTCTGCTACTACCATCATATTATATCTGAGCCGGGACGGGAGGGAGAGAGGGGAGAGAGAGAGAGTCTGAAAAGTCTGTGTGCTTATATGCATGTGCAATTGTCTCATGAAATGAAGCACATACGGGCTTGCATGTAAGTGTGTGTGTGTGTGTGTGTGCATATGTGTGCCCAGAAGTCTCTTCACATATGTGTGAGATTCCCAAAGGGCACTGGTACAGTACTGACAAAGTACCGAGAGTTCTGGAGTGAGCGAGAGATTTTGTACACGTGTAAGCGGATGCAGTAGAGTTTGCACCGTTATGTGTGTGCTTGCATGTGTGAGTGTGAGTGAGTGTGTGTGTGTGTACACTTGATGAGCTTTGACAATGGTAATGTAATCTACCTGACTCGGAAGGTAGTAGTATAGTTTTAGTGGTCGTGGGATCTGGTGAGTGCGGGGATGGAGTGGCCATGTTCACCGACCTCCTTCACTTCCTCCCCAGGAAATTCTATAGAGTCTTTACCTCCCCCTCACCTATCTCCTCCAATTAACACACATACACATACACATACACACTCCCATGCATAGAGACAGGAACAGTCGGATAAGCATACACATGGCTAGGCACACATGGCATGTACGGGAGGAGTTCACGGCCGAGTAGGCAGAATCACGGAGGAGTAGGCTGGAGTGCGGTGTATACTGGAGGAGAGCGGGCCCGGTGAGTGGAACAAGGTCTTAATTACAAAATATACTTACGTAGGCATATTATTGACAGTGCCGGGGTAAAATTAAGAGGGCTAAAATCATGGAGCAGAAAACTGCAAAGAAGTGGCGTCCGTATTCACGGACGGCTGGAGTGGGAATAGGAGAGTGCAGCGTTGTGTAGACAGAACGGTCAGTAGTGTTCCCACATAGCTGTGTAGTCGTAACTCGCTCTCGGGGGATACCAACTACTATTATATATATATATATATATATATATATACTTATAACTACTACAGTGCCACCACACGACTCAAATCATCTCTCTCCTCCGTGTGTCTGCATGGGCTGAGCCATATGGGAATGAATGGATCGGACACATTCCCCAAAAGTTACGTCTCAATTGCCCCGTAAAAGCCCGTATACAGCCTTGATCCCCTCCCTCGTCGTCGTCGTCGTCGTCGCCGTCGCCCTTGTATTCTCATACTCGGCGCATCGTAGTACGGCTACCTGTGCAAGTTCCTTGTAGGAGTGGAAGCTCCAAGTGAGGCCTCGCACCAATCTCGCAATCTTAACAGCATGTAACTCATATGGAGATATTGTGTTTGATCAAGCCTCTCTTGCGCCTGTGTGGACAGCAATAATTATAGGGAGCACTATCACGTCTGGTTGTAGTTGCACTAACGTTCCGCCGCCATTTTATCCTCTTTACCTTCCGTACCGGCTACAATAGCCTTCATGTGTCATGAGGGAAGGACTAGAATTTTTCAACGAGTATTTTCCCCCTCGCTGAACACGACCATGTCTATGTACACAGCCCCGCTACTCTATTCCATACCACACACATACGCACACATGGGCATGCACACACATGAGATGTATGAAATCACTCATCCCGCTCACCATCATATCTTTGTTCATTAGGTGCAAGTGGGTGCTCTCCCCAGTAAGTTATTCGGAGTTTCCTTGAAAGGAATTCCCTATCCATCCACCCAGTCATCCACATGAAATCCCCATCATATTCTATACTCCTTCCCTGGCAAGCCCATTTGAAAAGACTGGAGATTTCGAGTACTCATAATCATCATCATCATCACCATCATCAGCTCCTCCGTTCTAGTCATCATCATCTTCCGCCTTCTCCGCCTCTTCTTCATCATCTTCATCAGCCTTCGTCCTCCTGATTAACAACGTGTATTACTCGAATAATATTTATAGGTACGAGTTATTTGCCGTGGAAGAGAAGTATCTACGGGGAGATGTGGGGTTCATGCGGGAGAGCCCCGCCTTCCCGAGCTCAACCCCGCCAGAAAATAATTGCAGTGCAAAGGGAGAAGACCTAATCTTCCTTTGTTCTCGTCGTTCCCATGCGTGCATGTATGAGCACTTGACGTTTTTTTTGCAATTACTTAAGTCTGCACACTACTGCTGCTACTCGAGAATAGCTTGGTGCTCCCGTACTTAGACATGAGTACTACGGGGAAAAGTCTTCAGAAGGACTTCTCCAGTAGCACATAGCCATGATGACGTACGTGTGCGGATGTACGTGGGGGCTACACGTATGGAGTATTTGCGGGGAATTTTCAATTTTTCCTAAGTGATATTCTGCTTAAAGAAGAGGTTTCGACTCCTCTCCGTACACTCATCATGAGAAGTCAGCAGAGTAGACGAGCGGGCGAGGGAGCATGGAGGATTATACAGTGAAATGTATGATGAGTCATATTACACAAAAAAAAGAGACTCGAGAGATACTTGAGAACTCGGTAATAATTGTCGCCGATAGGCTGCTGCTGCTGCTGCTGCTCCGACTCTCCGCTCATACATGGGCGCACCAATGTACCACTACTACTCAACCCCCCTCCTTCCACCTCATCATGAATGAGGCAGGATTGTAATGGTACTTGAAAATATGACGTGGTGTCGGCCGTCATGGTATTCATATGGGAAGTGGGAGCGAGTCCCATTAATAATTGAGAAAAACTCGGATTAAAATTAATGACGGACAATGAGTTTTTCCAATGTTCAATAATAGTAGTAGTCAAGACAATGACATATATGCACACATACGCTAGTCCTTGTCCCAGGATCCGACTTTGCGGTATAGTTTCATCATCAATGGTAAATATAAGTCAGGGGCTCAGCTGTAATTTCAATGGCAAATATACTACTGGCGGGCCAGATAACTTGGTTTGAAGAAGCATTATGTGTGTTATGCAGGAGAGTGGAGGAGAACATAGTCGTCATATGAGGAAACGATGACGATGATGATGACTGAAGAGCTAAGAATGAGCAGTCCTTAATGGCGTCTTTTGTCTCTGAAATCGACAGACGATGAGTTACTCTAGAGATTAATGAAAGCCTGGCATGAATAGTAAGTGACAGGCGGAGAGAGAGAGAGAGCACACGCGAGAGAGAGAGCGAGAGAACTGTGCCGACCGCCTGGATTTGGGAAAAGGCCGCCTCTATTGATGCAAAGCAGGGAGCATGTGAGCTGGCTTGGCTGGCCTACTGATTCTATGCAGAGCCATTCAGGTGTGTGGCATGGCATAATGCCTGTAATGATAAGAAAATTTGTCCTTGGAGGAGAGAGAGAGAGACATGCAAATGCATATGTGTGCCTCCCAGCCTGCCTGCCTACACATCCACATATCCAAAGGCCTACAGAGTCACAGGGACTCCCTTTGTGAGTGTGAATGAGGACAATCGCTCCTCATTTCAGATAGTTAGTAATTTGTCCCGCTCCCTTCCACTAGTAAATAACAATCCAAATCGGGCTGGTGCACATGATGATGGGAATAAGCGAGCAGTATGTTTCCCTCTACTCTAATTTCCTACTCTCGACGACAACAGTTGAAAATCTGGCCGGGTGATGAAGGATACCTTAGAGAAGGCTGGAGTTGAGGTCTAGATATATCTGCACATATATATACACGCACACACACACACACACACACACACAAACACCCACACACATCCTTCGCAACCTGCCGCATGGAGCATGTCGTCGTAGTAGTAGTAGTGCTGAGGATATGGAGGTCCAAATCGATTCTTTCTCTTTGCTTCCACAGATCGTATCCAGTTATTGTATTATACTATTATTAAACTTTCCCCGTATACCCATCGCATCTGCTGTAGCGGGGCGGCGGCGGCGGCGGCAGCAACTCTCACAGGCAGAACCTTGCATCTCCATGATGAGCAGATGGGAAAATGAAAATATTAATTGGTATCATGTCTCTCTTCCTTGGCCTCAGCCATCGATGTCCTTCCCTAATGTGTCTTCAAGTTGAACTTGGTCGTGCCTGGAACGCTATCTCTGCCTACAGTGATCATCGTCGGCCCGCGCTCACGACTCTATCTCTCTCTCTCTCTCTCGCTCTCTGTACTGCTATATCTGGCGAGGGAAACGTTTATTGCTGAGAGTCAAGTTGAAAAACTTGTAGTTTCATTCCTTATAATATTCTTAGGACGTGCTACTTTTGATGCTCCAAGGGCTTTAGTCCTACGTCCGCCGCTCCCCAACAGGAGATACTGAGGCGGCAGCGGCCTCCTGGAAAAACATACCGGGCTTGGACATGGGGAGGATGCGCGGTGTATTTAGCAGATTCAAGTTCGCACTCGCACTCTCCTCCCTTTCGCAAATCTGCCAGAAGTTGCCCCCAGGAAGCGGCGGCGAAGATACGATGATATTGGAGCGGCAGGGATCCTCGTGTACATGATCCTCTGCCCCAATGTTCCATTTGCAAAAGTAATCTCCCGTTGAGTCTCCGTTCAAGGAACGGTTCCTCCTCCCCGCCCACCCCTTACAGCCTCACACATGAGACCCACGGATAGGACATGCTTGGAATATTATTTCTACTACAGGCGAGACAGACCCCGTGCTCAGGCATGAGGCCCTCATGCCTTCAGATAGAGAAACTTTACTTGGGGATTCCAGAGGAGGAGGAAGGAACCATGGATGATACGTTCCACGAGGGGTACCTACACAAGTGGAGACTGAGCATACGGAGTACCCTCTCAGGCGGCCCTGCAAGGCTTTCCCGAACAACTTCCAGATGGAAAAACTGCGGAGGCTCTACTGGCACACACATGCATGCATTCTCCAAGGGTCTCTGATCGAGGTCTCCGAGGCAGGGCTTCACGGATACTCCCGTAGCCTATAAATAGTTATTAATTACGGGACTGCTGTGCTGTAATAGTGGTGGTAGTAGTCATGAGAGGTGGGAAAACTTGAGGAGTGCGTCTCCAAGTTTTCCAAGTTCTGTACGGCGGACTCCAAGGGACTCCCCCATACTTCTCTCTATCTTCCTCCCTTCTCACTGCAGAGCATGCGGGGCTGGGTGAGCCCGGTGGTAATTAAGAGTCAAAGTACAGGCGGACGGACTAATTTTAAGGAGTTTAGCATACATCCCCCGGGTTCCACAGGCCCGCCTCCCCCAAATTCTGAGAAATGACCCAAAAATACTTCCCCTCAACTTTTCTCCTTTGTTCCTGCAAATGACTCAATTGAAATGTGTGAGTTTCCCCCAGTTTTGAGACTTGGCGGGATGTGCAGGAGGGAGGAGGGGGAGGAGGACGGGGGGGGGAGTATCTTACCGCTCCCGTAACTAACGTCCCTCCACTTCCTGAGTACACTCGTCTACATGCTACTTTGCTACTTCTCCACGGCTCACCCAATGGATTTCACAGTAGCCCGGGAGGGATGGGGAGCAGGAGTTGGTTTTCACACGCCCGCCACCCGAGGGTCCCCCCGTGTGCCTATGTGCATGTGCCATAACCAACTTTTGTTTTCTTTATTACATTTACCCGGGCTAAAAGCATCCTAACTACTGCCTCTGCTCAGAATTCATTTCCACCACTTCAAACCTCTGCCTACACAAGCATACACACAGACACAAACACACACACGCACACACACACATACACACACTTTTGAAAGACAGGAGCTGAGCGCCATAGTGAGTTACAAGTGTGCATCCGTACATAATGAAAGTTACGTGTATCCAACAACTTGAAAGTACCACAACTTGCTACTCTTCATAATACACATACACACACACACACACAGTGCACTGCACGACACGGCACTCAAGTTCACTTCAAAAATTGCCCAACAACCCCCAACCAAGGCCGTGCCACAAAGTTGAGGAGGTCAAAGAATTAATGAAGCAGCCCAACTCAACGTGTTTTGCTTAACACACACACACACAAACACACACCCACCACAAAGGCATGGGTACACATACAAATACCACACACAGGCACAGGCACACACAGACATATCTTGGACCACCAACTTTTTGGTGAAAACACTAAACGTTCTCTCTCAACTTTGTACAGGGAGACACTAGAAGAACTTGTGCCAAATTATTAAGAACAAGGGAAGGACGAGGTGCTCTAGTATCTGAAGAGTCTGTCCCTCTTCGTCACGTCTCCAACTTGTACGCGGGCTCAAGTGCAATGAATTACATTCCGGCCTCTCTCGCTCTCACTCATTCCAAATTGAGAGACTGTATCTGACTGACTCAAAGTTTTGCTCAATCCAAAAGCGAAAGTTTCATCAGGGTCATAATATTTCAAAAGTTTTGAGAGAAAAACAATTTTCAATCAATTCCCTTCCCTCTGTCCCCACTTATTCCTTGGGATGGGAAAAACATAACGGGAGGATAAAGTTGGGGGCAACAGGGTCCTGGGATTATCAATCAAGGGAGAAGGAGATTATATGTGCGTTGCGGAGGAGCAGTGGATGAGGAGGAGGAGGAGGAGGAGGAGGAAGAGGATGAAGGAGAAGATGAACAGAGTCTGTTATCCTCTGGAATGGGAGAATGATTTTGGAGGAAAAAAGCACGTGCTATTTATTTAGCATCTCCTTCCTCTCACTCTCTTCATACATACACACGCACTCACACACACACACACACACACACACGGCGTCCGTTTCCACTAAAACCCTCTCTTGTCTCCTCAGTTATTTTTCCCTTTCATAAACAGAGTCAGTCCGTGAGTAGTCATAGATTATCCACACATACTCTTACATACGAATGCTCACAGCAGCACATGCAGACGATCATACAAGGAAGTTAGTGAGTAGTGTGAGCAGTGCTCTGAACCCCATGAATGGTTGTGAATAGGGGGAAAGGAGTATATATTTGTATAATCCTCACAAAGATTTCCACCACGTCCTGCTAAATTCAAAAGTGAAAAAAAATTCTTTACCATTTGGTCGAGTAGTTTAAATAAGTAAATAACCCCTTGGTAATGCCATTAAGACCATTTGAGCGGCGGCGCATCCATCCAAGTCGACACTGTAGTTTTAGATTTCTATCCTCCTCATATGTTTAGCTATAGGGATGTGATGATGGTCTGAACCTACACGTTCGCACTACGCAACATGATGAGGAGCATTTCATGAGACTATGCACCTATCAGTATGCATGCACATACATACGGCACTGACTTCTAGCCGCAACAGCTCACAAATGAGCCCGAGTAAGGAGTCATTTGTGCCCCCCTTATTATGCTCACCAGAACTCATCCGTAGATGCCGACGTTTTTCCACCCGGCCCCAAATCTGGTTTGTGAGAGAAACATTACGGGCTTTATAAAAATCACTTGAATTCCCAGCTACTTTGGCCCTGATGAATTAGCCCAGTGTTCCAAGAAGCCGCCGCCGCCGCCGTTGCTGCTGCTGCTGCTACTACTACTACTGGCTATGGGAAACACATGTTCTCCTTCACAGCCTCACCACTACCACCACCGTCACCATCACAGTATCTATATCTCTCTGTATATCTCTCTCTCTCTCTCTCTCTCTCTCACTCTCTGTGTCTCCCGCTTTTCCTCCCCGAAATAATGGGGGAGTTAGAGTAGTCGGAGTAGCAACATCTTTATTTTGTCTCAAGAAAAGTGAGAGGGAGGGGAGAATCTCTCCTGCTCTTCCTCTTCTTACTTTCCTCCTGCGGACGGAACACTTTTTTTTACACCCGTACACGGCTCTCTACTCTTTACGTCTCTGTGATGACGACCGCGTGGATCACTTAGCCGTACATTTTTCACCATAAGTTATGCAAATGGGAATGTATTGTATGTCCCGACCTCAGTCAGCCTGTCTCGTCCCCCCACCATGTCCTCAATCCCGTCTCACTCACGGCCGTGCAGGGAGGAGATGTTCGGAATAGTCGGGAGGGAATGGAGGGCGACGGGGGTGGGTGTGGGGGGGGGGGAGGGCAAAAAACCTGGACTATATTTTTTGGGGGGGGGGGGGGGGGGGGGGGGGGGGGGGGGGGAGGGCAAAAAACCTGGACTATATTTTTCTGGGGATATGGGCCGACGGATGTGAGGCGACATTGAGGAGATAGAAGACAGGGGAGAATTTAAAGTATTAAAACTATTGTGTCTGCATGCGTGCGTGTGTGATTGCCGTTGTGCGTGTGTGGATGTGTGTTTGCCAGTGCTAGTGTGCCTGCGTGAATGACTTAGTAAATGTGTTTGTATTTGAATGCCCATGTGCGCGTGGATGTATGCCGTCGGTGCGTCTACAGTTGAATAGGTTGTTGTAAGCCAGATTTGTTGTGATGCGGGTTAGATGTGAAAGTTATTGTAAATTCACTTGTTCGGAGCTCCCTCCATTACAGTCCACAGGCTCACTTTTAGTGAGTCAGTGCATAGGGGCGGAAGAGGAAGTAAGAGGAGTGGAGTGCGTGAGGGTTACAACAAGATGCAATTGCCAACTATTATGTTTGTCAGTTTGGGAAGACAGGGCAAGCGGGGGAAGGATCACACTATACCCGGGTTTACCCTTACCATCAGCAGACATGAGGGCAATGAATGTGAAGTCATTTTATTTCCCTATGCATATTTCCCTTCACATCTCCTACCACTACAACTGCTACTACAACTCCCACCACTACTTTGCCTTGAATACTTGCTTCTCTGTCTTTATCTCACTCTCTCTCTCTCCAAAACTCCCTTTCACTCCGACCGACCATTCTCTCTCTCTCTCTCTCTTCTCGCTTTATCCTTAGTCAACT
>VYYI01002541.1:0-14565 GCA_021029175.1 Bilobella aurantiaca | reverse complement strand
TTTTTAACAAAACAAAAAAAACGTCTTAACGTAAAATCCCAACAAATATAGCCTTATCCTTCAAAATATTTTCGACATTTAAAACACTTATTTGCTACTCAATAACTACTACATTAGGAATTTAGCATGGCATCCAAAAAGTCCTTAGCCTAAAACTTTCACTGACAATAGGTGAAATTTACAAGACTAAATTTTTTTTTTAAGTTTTACCCTGGGATAAGGAAGACCAATAGGAGCTCTTGTAGTCTTTTCTTAGTTTCTCAACTCAAAAAATCTTTCACAAACATAACAATTTTAAAAGTCTATTCAAAATTTTGTAATTAAAAATAGGGCGGATGTTTAACGAAAATAGGGACGTTTACTTTTGGTTATTGGAAAATATGGGAGGGTTTTCATTCAACTTGAAAATAGGGCTTCGTTTGAATAGTTTTTAAAATAGGGCAACTTTTGAACAGTTTGAAGGAAAAGTAAAGGTTAATTTTGAGATTGAAAGGTGAGGGCGATGATTCAGTGGTGTCGAGGATATGGTATGTCCATCGCTCCAGCGACTGGTGGCGTGTGAGAAGCGTTTGGAGAGCCAAGTGGGTTCGGGCTGGTCCCACCGTCGCTCCCACCGGCCCCACCCAAGTAGTCGTCCACGTTCAACTTCGTCAAGCTCTGACTTTTGCTGCTGTTTGAGGAGCTGTAGTAGGACACAGAGCCAGTTCCAGGCTGTCGCTGCTTCTCCAGCAACTTCCGTAGGAGAAGGTCAGAGTCAATTGCGTGCAAAATTCCAGAACTTTGATATGCCTCCCTGCCAATGTTTCGCATGTGAGGATGTGACTGAAAATCAATCATCAATCAAGTCAAAATTGAAGTATTTCTAATAGATAATAGCAAAGAGTCTTATCGTGAGTGCGTCCCATAGAATAGAAGCGGGACAACGCACAATAATAGGCTTATAATTTGATTTATTAAAAAAAAAAAAACTTTTTTTTTTTCAAAAATAAGAAAGAGTGCACAAAAACAAAAACAAACTAATGTAGCTCACGATAAAAAACGTATTTCTTTTTAAGAATTCAAATGTAAAATGAAAATATTTCGTTGTATTAAATTTTACCTGTTCAAAGACAGCTTCAAGATTGCTCTCGACGTAGCTGTTCTTGGGCGTGAAGGGATATGATGATGGATTTGGCTTGAGTTCGTCGTCACTCTTGTCGTAGCCTCGCAGCTTCCCTCGCTTCAACTCGATCTTCTCAATCATTTCCCTAGAATTGAATGAAGGGAGAAAGTAGTTTTCTCTCGTACATCCGTCTGCTGGTTCTGCGCATGAGTTCTGCGGTGTGTATGGACATGAGTTGTAGGCAGAGTTCTGGGAACTTCCGCTCTGACTAATGGGGTCTCCGATCCCCAGCGACTGCACTGCCGTGTACGAGATAGAGGGCAGCGGAGACGTCACGAACTTCGTAGGACTCGCACCCGAGTCACCGTTTCCAGGGGCAAGCAACATTTCGGAAGCATTTAGCGCATCCATATCGAACTGGTTTTCTAAAAAAAACATTTCGAATTTTAGGTAAAAACAACAACATTTTCAAATTACGAAAAACAAAACAAACGAATTTTCTTTTTAAAACATACGGCTGTTGTTCCTGCTCCCGAAGTGCGTCACTAAAAAAGGAAGCACAAACTTCCGCGACAGAACGACGTTCCGCTGTTGATACGCAAAGAGGGCAAATTGACCTTCCGCTGAATTTCGAATCAGGTGCAAATCCAACTCTGAATTTTCTAAAGGTATGCAAATCTACAACAAAGACAAATAACCTTAAACAATGCATTATAGACTCCACTAAAAACTAATTAACTATTAGTACTTATTTACTAATTAGTAATTACGTAACTAGGCACTAATTTTGTTAATTAAAGTTTTCCATTTCTGGAAACCAGTTTCCTACCTGTTTAGCTCTTTGAAGTGAGTCTGCGAACACGACAATGTCTTTTTTAATTTCTCCATTGAGCTCTCCCACACGCATGCAGAGGATGACCATAGCAGAACAACTGTGGCAGCGCATGTGAGATTTCAGCGTTTCCAAAATATGTGGCAGTTCCAGCAGTTGCTGAAATAGAAGTTTTAGCCTTTAGCAATTGTAACAATCGCTGCAAATACGTTGTGACATTGAAAACGTACTTGTGACAGCATCGGTACTGCTGGGAGGCTGATGGCAAATTCTTGAAGAACTTTTTGGTCTTTGCGCAGGAGTTGGTCTGGAGTGAGCTGCGAGACGTCTCCACGAGCTGCGATGAGAGCCTTGAAGAGCTCGGAATTGTTCGGGCGAGTAGAAGTCGCTGCAAGAGCGTCTTCCAGCTCCTGAACCACTTTCAAGTCCTTCGCCGTCGTGCGCTGGGCTGCCGCTGCGAAGTTAAACGTATCTAACACAATTGTACCTGGAACAATTCAACAAATTGATTAACTAATTGGATCGCTGCTAATTAGCACTTCCATCAACGCCAAGATTCTCCTCCTAAAGAGTATGTGACACAGAAGCTCTTACCATAGAGTAATCGGCAGACAACCGGATCATTGGCGAAGAGTCCTAGGACCATTTCTGCTACGAGCGTGCAACAGGAGCCAACAGGTTCAATCGTGTCACGGCGGTCCGCCGGCCGCTCTCTTCGATGATGGTCAATGACACGCTGGACACTCGATGCAAGTGACATGTCACCATGAGCTAGGACATTATGATCCACAAGTGTCAATTTCAGCCTTCCGCTGCGCTGAAGCCCAATCAAGTCAATCTCATTTCTGTACGTAAAAATTCAGACATTATTGTGAGGAAAAAAATCTAGTTAAAATATTAATTCTTAATAAATAATTAACTAATTAGCTCATTTCAGCACAAGAAAGGCAAATTACCGGCAAATCAGCTGATCAGCCCGCAAGCCATTTTCTTTGAGGAAAAATGTCGCTTCTGTTCTCAGCGGAAGGTCGTCGCGAGTGCAGTTGATGACAGAGAAGACAAATGGCTGTTTTGCTGTTTTGTTGTTTTCCTGATTTAATTGTGAATCAAACATTGCGCTGCTTGTGAATGTTTAATTACTTTTTAATTAATTAATTAAATTGCTTTTTTATTACCTTCTCCTCTTTGCAAATTGAGTGAGCAACAAAGTATCCTGTTACGATGCAAGAGACAACAGAGTCCAAATCCGCAGATTCATTACAGAGGACAACGTTGACATTGGCCTTGGATTGCTAACACAAGCGCCACAAAAATCCGACAAAAATTACACACTTTCAAAATCGATTATAATTAACGCTTACAGTTGCCGTGTCAATGTTGTGCTTGGAAGTTGAGAGAAAGGATGAGAGAGAGCTCAAGTCCATGACTTCCTAGAAATGTCAACTTTTTAGGAATATGTGTCTTCAAAGCCAGTAATTGACTTCAACTCAATTAATGAGTGACAACTGTTGACCAATAATCAAGCGAATTGTCAATTGACACAAGACTCACCGACGTCAGTTCACTTGTTGACAAAGGACGACCAGAGGCCCGTAACCTTCCTTCTGTCTCTTGTCGTCAATTCAATTGCGCGATAAGTGGCAGCCTAAGAATAGATCAAAAGGAAATGTCAATGTCATTGCCACGGCGTTTCAGCCCACGGTTTTTTTTAGAGTTCCAAGAAGTAATTGATTGATCGATACAAGTACTTAGCGATCACGATCACAGTATCTGAGAGCTTAATGACCCCTGAATTATTAATCGAATCATGTTCCACCAGACCACGCAACAGAGCTAAGCCGCACGTTAACGTTCTTTGAACTTTGACATTAATCAACCCATACAATAGGAATAACGTTACTTTGACCTTTGACCTTACCCGAACCAAAATTATAACGAGAATAACGTTAGTCCTTGACCTTTGACCTTACCAAACAAAATACACATGGAAAATTTCCAAGGAGGGGTATAGCGGAATCAGCAGTTGATGTTTACTTAAATGGACTAATTAGGAGGGTATCAATTAGTTAATTGACTCACCTTGATGTCGATGTGACTTGTTGATTAGTTGATAATGGTGGATGAGGAAGTACGATGATTATCAAATCAATTGATTAATTGATTAGACGAGAGAGTGAAACGAAATAAAAAGTTTACAAAAATAGAGGTCTACTGTTTTTTATCCACATTTTTCCATTGGCTCCCTTTCGCCTGTTTTTTTTCTTTTGTTTTGTTGAATGCAGGATAAAAAAATGAGAGAGTGACGTAAGTGCCGTCTACAAATATTTTGACAAAAATAAGTCAACGGAGAGTTGCGGTTGCCTGAATTATGCAAATTAGCATAAAACACTTTCATTTGAAATCCCTTAATTAATTGAATTCAATTAGTGATTAATTGATTGATTGAGAGTTTTCAGCTCATATTCTACCCAAGGTAATACTAGGTTTGGGTTTACAAGGGTGTTTTAAAAAAGTGTAAATCCATTTAAAACAAGTTTAATTTAAAAAGTTAAAAAACGAGTTTTTAAAAAAAGTGACCTTGAGAGTAAAAGCACTTAAGATAAGAGCTTCTTTTTTGTTGAAGCCTCTTTAGCTTTGATTGCAATGGGAAGCACATGGCTCTTTGCTAATTTGCATAAGAAGCCTTCACTCATCTTGACCTTGTCAATTGTACTCTCTTCAATTCCGATCTAAAGGTAACAATTAATTAGCTTAATTAATGCAAGATAATTAATTAACGACACTTAGCTGTAACAGTTAGCAAATGGAACGATCCGGACCCCTTATGTCAATTGTGTGAATTAAGGCCCTTAATTTAAGGGTCTCCTGTCAATTGATTTGTGTGAATTAAGGGTCTCCTGTCAATTGATTTGTGCTAATTAAGGGTCTCTCAATTGATTTTTGTACTAGGGGTCACTATGTCGGTCATTGGGCGAAGGCTCCAGGTTATCGTGTCACAGAGTGGACTCAGATATGCCTCCTCCACGGCTTGTGAGTGTAGATCAGCAACTCAATTAATTAATCATGGTTCCTTAAAATTGATAATTGACTGTTGTGAAGTTAATTGATTGGGATTATTTCGTGCCAATTAATTGACAGTCCCAAAAGTGGGCTTCATTGGCCTGGGTAACATGGGGGCGAACATGGCCATGAACCTAATTAAGAAGGGTCATCAGTTGACCATCTACGACCTCCAGTCCGCCTCGGCTGACAAGATCCAGAAGAGCGGAGCCACCATTGTCCCAACCCCGGCCGAGGTGGCCCAGAACTGTGACAGGATCATCACGATGCTCCCTGCTAGTCAACATGTCCGGTCGGCATTCACAGGGTCCGATGGGATTTTAAAGTGAGGTCAAGTCCAGGTCACAAATTGACATTGACCGTCACCAAAGTCAAACGTATAATACAAAGACATATCTCGCAATTTCAGTGGTATCAAGCCCGGTACGATAACAATTGACTGCTCCACAATTGACCCGGACGTTTCCAAGGAGTTGGCAGTGCTTACCAAGGAGAAGGAGGCCTCCTTTACAGATGCGCCAGTTTCAGGCGGTAATTGATTACAACTCAACTACTACATTAGCATTGTAGACATGTCTCACAAAGCCCCGAATCCAAATTCTAAGGGTCATGACTTCTGCAACAGGTGTCGTGGCAGCGTCGGCCGGTACCCTTACCTTCATGGTAGGTGCGAGCAAGCCCATATTCGATGAAGTGGAGCCCCTCCTCCTCAAAATGGGGTCAAAGGTCGTACACTGCGGCGGTGTGGGATCCGGTGGCGCTGCAAAGATCTGCAACAACATGCTCCTGGCCATCTCAATGATTGGAACGGCCGAAACGATGAACTTGGGCATTCGCATGGGCCTCGATCCCAAACTACTCGCCAGCATCCTCAATTCCAGTTCGGGGAGGTGTTGGTCTTCTGAAATGTACAATCCAGTTCCTGGAGTGACGCCTAACACTCCAGCCTCTAACAATTACAAGGTAAAAGTTGCACCTTCCAGCCAAAATTACCATTAGAAATCATTGTCTCCAAAATGACAGGGTGGCTTTGGAACAGCGCTGATGACGAAGGATTTGGGACTCGCACAGAACGCTGCTCAACACACTGCCACGCCCACGCCGCTCGGGAGCCTCTCTCACCAGCTCTACCGCATGATGTGCCTCCGTGGTATGGCCGACAAGGACTTCTCATCCGTACTCAAATTTCTACAGGAAGGGGAAAATTGACCTTTTCCCTTGATAGCATTAGAGGAATTTATTGAACTAAAGGAAGTCAATAAAGGTAATTGTGATGAGTACTAAACTTAAGTGCTTAGTTAGAGTAGGATCATCCCTTCCAACCGTGGAAAGGTGCCACGGTGGCCAATGCTTCACATTTATTCAATTACAACTAAAGACTAAACTATGATTAGTGGAGAAGACAGTGTCGGCGTCCCTGATAAATACTTTGCCACGAAGCTCCGTCCGCACCTTTATTTCTCGAGTTCTGTCGCTGCGTCGGATAGGAAGTCAGAGACCTGAGTATGTTCTGGACTCTTGACCTCTGATGACCCCATGTCAGACTCCAAGAACTCGAAGGGCTCGTTCTCTCCAGAAGACACGCTTTCAGCAGCACTCGCATCCTTACTTATTGCCATTGTGCACTCCACCTCAGTCAATTCGTTGCTTAAAGTAGCATTCGACCCTTTGGACAGCTCATTATCTTCGCCACAAAAATCAGCGTCCTTTTCAGCGCATGTCTCTCGCTTCGGATCGCTCAATACTGGTTCAGTATCCTGCTGACTAGCCGTGGACTCTTCGATCTCATCCGACGGTTGGTGAAGTGACTCTTCAGCGCGGCTGCCATCTTCGGACGGTTCGGCGCCAACACGGCGCGGCGTTGAGGACGAGGCTGGACTTGTAACGATTCCACCGCTTTCGAGCATCTCTTCAATTACCACAGTATTCATAGGTAACTTCTCCGCAGCAGGCTTTACTTGCCTTGGCGGATTGTACTGACGGCAGAATACGCATCGATAGCCTAAAAATCGACAACAAAAAACTATCACTGCAAAATAAAGCGGAAATCATCACACACCAGAGATTCGTTCATTGATTGACTAATTGAAAATTGGTTTGACTAAATTAATTGATTTCAATCAATTAACTTAGATTTGTAACAGAGTTACAAAATGGCTAACGTTTGTCGTACCAATGAAAGGGAAGTCTTCTTGTATTGCTAGACCATTGTGCGTTGCACAGTATCTGCAAATAAGCGCGTAGCGATTTGCAGGGCCGTCACCCACGACGTAGTCAACCAACTTGTCCAACCATCCTGTGCTTCTGTTGTGCAGAGTTGGGTTTCCCGGTGGTTGAGGCATCATGTACATGGGCCGAGGTGGCCCTTCTATTGAATCGTTTAACTAATTACTCAACTTAATGATGATTTAAATAATTGAGCTAATTAATTTAGCGGTAAATTTAATTAATTTTGAACAAAAATGTTATTTACGTGGGATGAACTGTGGCGGAGGGGGAGGTGGGGCCCGTGGAGCCGCCGTTCGAGAGGCCGCTGAGGGGGAAGGCATTATTGCAGGTCGCGAGAAAGGCATATTCATGGTTTGACGGAGGAACTGACCCTGTGGGCCACTCGTGAGCGGCCGAATGAGTGGCGTTTGAGTAATGGGCTGAGGGAGGGCGGCTAGGTTGCGGCGTCGCAGCGTCTCTTGGAAATCGCTGGCGAAGCGCGATGAGATGGGCGTGGACGTGGGAGATGCGGCTGGAGAGTTGAGGCGCTGCTCAGCCAAGTACTTGGGCAGGAGGCGGTTGGGATCGTATTTTTCTAGAATCTCTTTGGCATTGTTAAACGTCTCGAATTCCATTACATCTTCTAGGAGGCGCTGCCGCTCCATTTTGAGCTCCTTGTAGTTGTCCACATTATTTCCTATTTTGCGCTTAAAGTGCCAAATCATTAGGCGCTTGAGTCCCCAAATTCTATATATAAAAAACGATGGGTCATTGAACTGGAAAGTTTTAGGGTCCCTTTTAAGGGTCCCCTTCCTGATACATTTCTATCGGTGACAATATTGGTGATCGGTACTGTACATTAAGGTCCACTTAGTTTAAGGAGCCCCTGTACTTACAGAAATGGGAAAACTATGAAGGGAAGGAGGTAGGGTATCGTGCCCTTCCAAGTGGAACTCCGTGGACCGAAAAAATAGAAGGATCCGGCAGCGATGAGGTAAAGTACTGATGAAGCGATCATGAGACGACCGATCCATCGCTTCTGAGACAGTTCCGTGTCAAATTGAAACCTTTGTATATTCCGCAGTTCCTAAGTCAGCATTAACAAATTACAATTAACGTTAACAAATTACAATTAAGGTTAATAAATCCCAATTAAAGTTAACGACTCAATTACCTTATCTACTTTTTCCAGTCTTTCTCTCAGAGTGATTTTGCTCCCCTGCAAACAAAACGGCTGTAAGTTAGTCCGTGATCTTTTCGGAAATTTAGAGATTATCGAGTAATTGACACTTCTTAATTAACTCATCCTCACACAGTCTATCATCACAGCTAAAGTTCTTACTTAATTACATATTTCATTTTATTGAAATTAACTTCAATTAACTTAATTACCAATATTTTGGAGAGTATTGCCCCCATATTGGGTGAGTGTGGAGATTTTGTGACGCAAGTGATGTACACTGATCTGCTGATTACACTTTTAGAACAGAAGATCACCAACGAAGAGAAACAGCTGTAAATTGTAATTAACTAATTGAGAAGTTAAACTTTAATTAACGAAGCATGACTAGGCAAATTGTGATGAGTGAGTGACAGAGTGATAATTAACTAAAGCCCTAATTGACATAACATTTAAATTAATTAAGAGAATTAGCGCTTTTTGGCAAACTTCCTTGTTTTACCGTTTTTGAGAAAAGCTCACAAAAGCTTTTGCCAAATGCATCTGCTGATTCGAGATAAAGGTTGCTCTAATAGCTACTCGAGTCTTCACCCTCCCTTACACGGCAGCATTGATGGGCATTGTATGAAAACCACATATGACAGAAGGGTGAAATTTCAACCTTGAAGAGCCTTTTGAGCAAATCTCTTGTAAACAGGGGCGGAAAGGCGGGAAATTTTTAAAACAACATTTGTCAAAAGTAGAAAATAAAATAAAGAAATAAAGATCCTCCTCCATCCTCTCAAAACATGTGTTTTTAATTGACGTTTGTTTAATTGCAATTGACTAATTAAAGCTTAATTAATTGATGCTGTTTTGACTTCCTAATTAAGGAGGATGGAGGGTCCCAGTATTTACAAATCGTCCCTTGTCATAGAGAATGTTGAAGTTGCTGGAACCAGTTCCAGGGTAAAAACAATTAGTCAATTTAGAATTTGACCTTTGGTTATTTTTTAAGGGTCCAGGAGGGGACTGAAGCTAATTAGTCAATGTGGTTAATTCGATCTTAATTATTACCAATTCATAATTGACACATTCTAAAGGTCACTTGCATCGAGTGCTGTGGGAGTCGCATGTTTATTGGCACTGCCGAAGGGTAAGCTCAAAGCAGTAGTGTAGAACGGCGACAGTAATAATTGCATTAATTAACGATTGCAGATTTATTATTGAGTACTTTATGCCGGATGACAAGACGGATTTGCAGTACACTCGCGTTCGACACATAGATCTAAACAACAAGGTACACAGAAAATAAGACGAATTACAAACACAAGGCTCAAATAATAATAATATTCAAAATTTTGTATTATATATTGTCGTAGTTTTTTTTTAGATTTGCGTGTGTGCGTACGTGATTTGTTTTTTTTTCTTTCTAGAATCAAGCCGTTCAATTTCTTCGCTCTGCCTCTGCCATCGACAGCTTGTTGATCCTTTCCGGCAACTACTTGGTGCTTTACGATATCCAAACACTTGAGGTCAAAGGTCAAGGTTTGCGAAACGTTGCAGCGATTTCGGTGGATGAAAACCCTGTCTCGAGTGATCCATTTATCGTGGAGGTATGTTCTCTGCTAGCCAACGTGTAGTCGCCTGAATTTGTAATTAGTTAATTGCAATTAATCTTTCTTTGCAGTTTTGCTTCGGTCGCAAAACTTCAATACACCTGGGACAGGCCTCTGAGAAGGGCTTCTCGATCACACGGGAAATTGTCCTTGACGCCGTGGTAATGACTCTGAGCACGGAATCAGGCTTAATTTGCGCTGCTCTCGCTACTGGCTACTACATCATGCTCAACACGCTTCTTAAGAACTCGAGGCCGATACAGCTCTGCAACTTTGACATTCGAGACAAACCGCAGGCGGTACATGTGAAAAAGGCATGAAAACAATGAATCAGATTTTCTTTTGACTAGTTTTGTAAAAATTATTGATATGTGTTTTAAATTACTAATTGTTAATTAAATCAGAAGAATTAATTAAGTAATTTTGTTTTAGGCAGAATTCTTGGTTCTCGGTCCAGGGGGATTAGGTGTATTCGTAACGAAAGACGGGACTTCGATAAGGCCTCCGATTTCCTGGCCAGACAAAGTCTCCCATATCAATGTCCACAATCAACTCAATGTCCTTGCCATGGGCCAAGACCTAATTTATGTCCACAGCCTCGTTGACTACGAGACTTGTCACGGGATGCCCTTCAAGGGCCTTCTCAAGTGTCTTTCCCTCAGCGAAGGGAACCCTTATTTAGTCTGCTCTAAAAGCCTCTACAAACTCAATCCGGTGTCTGTTCAGGATCAAATTGAGGTTAGATGTCAATTTCAATCACTCAATTCTGTACTAATTAATACATTTTTTTTAAATTCTGACGCCCTTACTTTTTTAAAAATTCAAGGCGCCTTTATTTTTTTTTTGCAGACGTTGCTAACATCGAACGAAATTGAAAAGGCTCTCAACCTGCTTGAGCTTTCACATCTGAAGCCAGATGAGCACCGGCGTTTGGAAGAGCTAATTAGTCGAAAGGGAATTTTCGTGTATTTGGCATCATTGAACTTAGATTCGGCTGCTGAAACCATTCGAATGAGTAACATAGACCTGAGAGAAGTACTAAAAAGAACAATTTTATAACTTACAACATCTTTCTTTTTTTAAATTATACCAATTTCAATTTCGTGAATTTTTGTTTCAGATTTTGTGCTTATTCCCAACTTTCTTGCCTGCAAATTCCACATTTAGTAGGACTTCGCCTCCGTTTCATGATTTTAAGGATATTCGAGAGGTGAAAATAATTGAGTAGATTTGTCACATTTATTAATATTTGGCTATTTCGTATTTTGAATTTTGAGTTTGCTTTTATATATGTATTAGATGGCACAAGGAGATGAAACGAAAGTAGGCGTAATTGGAGGCTTTCTCGCTCGGTCATTGGCTGACCTCGATTCTGTTCGAACTTCAAAGGTTAGTTTTTCAAAACGTTTATTTTAAGTTTTAATTTAAAAAAAAAACTCAAATTCAAAAAATGAAAAAAAAAATAATTGATTCTTTAGGATTTATCGACAGGCGTGTTCAAATTGGCAGCGAAATATGACCAAAACTGCGCCTTTGAAATCCTATTAACAATGACCAATCAGCTCCCTCTTGATTTCGACGATTTACTGCCGTGGCTCGAATCAAATCAACTCTTCAGCTCTGCTGCGAAAATCTACGCTTCAATTGATCAGGTTCCCAAAGCGATGCACATTTGGATATCAATCTTGGAAGGGAAAGTCAAATGCGCCGCCGAAGACTCCTTCCCCGGAATCAGCATTGTCATTGACACGCTTGTCAGGTATAGGACTCATTTCAACGATTTCACAAAAGAAAAGCAAATACAAAACAAATCATATTAAACCAAACATCGTCTTAAACAAGAATCCAACGTTTTTTTTTCTCCTTGTTTCAGTTCCACCGACTCTCTCCTCGTTTGGTCTTCCTTTGAGAAGTTGGTGACAATTGACGCAGCATCAGCCGTGGAAATATTTACGCGAAAACCAATTTCCGCAGCCTATCCGCCTCTGCGCGTAGCCGAGAAACTAAAGAAGTGGCCCCAGAGCTGTGTCTTCTACCTCGAGCACTGCATCGAGCAGAAAGACATCCAGGACGAGGACTGTCACACCTATTTGGCCACGATGTACATTGACCTCATCCTGGACGAGGTCAAAGGTCACGAAAACTGGAGACTCAAACTACGTCACCTTTTGATTCAGTCCAACTGCCTCAAACTCCAGTTTCTGATTGGGCGACTCACAAATACAAATCTCAGGCTTGAACTTGCGATTCTACATGGAAAAGTAAGTTTGAAAAAAAAAACTTGCTGTTCGAATACATTTGAATAAAGCTTAAAATACTGTCCAAACGTTTCAAAAAGCTTAAAAAACCGTTCAAATACGTTTGAACAAAGCTTAAAAGTATGTTTAAAACATGTTTGAACAAATGTTTTGTAGGCAGGAGATCACCGGCCAGCCCTTCTAGTCTTTACCACGGAATTAGACGACCACAAAATGGCGAGAGAGTACTGTAAAAATTTGAAAAGGAAAGAAGAGCGAAAAGAAGCGTTTTTAATTCTACTTGGAATCTACCTAGGAGAGACAGAAACAGAGTAAGTTAAACTAATTAAAAATCACTTAAGTTCATTCACAGCAATTTGCAATAGACCACACGTTCCTTGTCAAAGGTCAAACGAGGTCACGCACAGAAATGTAGTGAACTTACTCACAGAATTCGGAGAAGAGTTTGACCTTTCGCTAGTTTTGGGAATGCTGCCTGATGATTGGTCTCTACAACTCGTCTCTAACGTTCTGTTCAGAGCAGTTAGAACTACAATGCACAAGGTAATTGCAACAGATAACTTTCTTAAACTATTTAAGAAATTAATTAAATTAATTAAATTATGAGTTAAAATTAAATTTCAGATACATTAAACTCATTTTCATGGCTATTTCTTATTCTTTGGCTTTTTTCAGCGTCGACAGGCTGAGTTGCTCGCCGGGCTGAGTCGTCGATTGCGCGTCGACGTCACCCTGACCTCGTTCGCGACGAATCAAGGCTACATCGTGGACAGTGACAGCATATGCGAGGTGTGTCACAAACAGTTTGACCTCACTGACCCCATCTTTTGTAAAAAGGGGTTTGTTGTACATGAAAAGTGTAAATAAAACTTTTGAGTATTTGACCAAAGAAAATGAAAAAAAAAATATTATCAAAAAGCGAGCACTAGATATTACCGCACTGTCAATTGTAAAAGTTGATGTCACCTCTGCGGTGTCAACTTTAGCAGATGACCTCACGGTAACCTTAAAAACAAAAGGACTGGGGATGACTAGACGAGATTGCGAATGGATGTACTGAGGTCGTTGAAGTAGGCGTGACCCATGGCCTCCTCCGAGGTCATGCGACAGAGGGGGTTGCAGACGATGAGTCGACTGAGGAGGTCACGACCTTTGGTGTTGATTTTGGGGGTGACTTGCGACAGTGATGCTGTGGGGTGGTAGAGGGGGAATGGTTTGTAGTCTGGTAGCTGCGTGTGGCCACCCCAAGTTTCCTCAGTGGGGGTTCCGAGGAGTTTAAAGATGCGTTTCAGCTGGTCATCGACGTCAGAGCCGGGGAAGAGCGGTCGGCCAGCGTTGGCCAATTCGGCGAAAATGCAGCCAGCCGACCACATGTCAATCGACGTGTTGTAGAGCTTGGCTCCGAATAGAACGTCAGGCGGACGATACCACAGGGTCACGACCTCGGCCGAGTAGCACTTGACTGGAATGCCGAAGGAGCGAGCGAGGCCGAAGTCTGCCAACTTGAGTTCTCCGTTCTGTGTAATTGTAATTAAGTTAATTATTATTAACTAATTGTATTTTAGGTGAATTTAGTTTTAATTACGATTAATTAGCAAGAACCTTATTGATAAGAAGATTCTGTGGTTTGAGATCACGGTGCAGAACGTTATGGGCGTGACAGAAAGCTAGGCCTCGTAGGAGCTGAAACCTGAAAATCATTTGCCTTATGTAGGGAGTTACATTACCGTTCTAGCAGCTAGCTATAATTAAGTAATTGGTTTAGGTAACTATAATTAAATGAATTACTTTGTTCATTAATTGATTAGTTATTTACATGAAGGACTTGACCACTTCTGAGTCAATGTCGCCATTGAGTGAGTCGAAGTACTTCTTGAGATCTTGGTCGCAGTGCTCGAAGACGAGGGTGAGTTTTTTGTCGGAATGAAGAACGTCGTAGAGGCGAACGATGTTTCGGTGGCGGAGTTCCTTCAGGAGGCAAATCTCGCGAAGGGCCGACGAAGGAACGCCCTGTAGAATTGCAATTATCGGCACTTAATTACAATTAACTAATTACGGTACGCTTTGGCTTTAGTTAAGTAAGGCTTAAGCAACTAATTAGTATTTACCTCATCTTCGTCATCAAGCCGAACCCTCTTTAGAGCGACAATTTCCATTGTCTCACGATTCTTGGCTTTGAACACTGTCCCGTATGTTCCTGTACAATTAATTACAATTAAGGACGCCGAGAGTGTAATAAGTAAACAACTTAATAATTAATCGTAGCTGTAGGAAACCGCCAGTAGCGCCAGTCGCAGGCGGACCGTACGCCGTGGTTATAAAAACTA
>VYYI01002540.1:0-14569 GCA_021029175.1 Bilobella aurantiaca | reverse complement strand
TCTATTCTCCCTCACTGCCTCGCCTTATTTACGCACGCTTCCGTCTTTATATAATAGTATATTTAATTACGCTGCTATTCTTAAAAAGAAATAAGCAAAATACATTTCATTACATTTTTCTAAACTACTTTTCTATTTAAAAATTCAGTGTGTACAAAAGTGTAAGGTAACGAGTAGCACGTGTTGATTTTGTCTTTTGCCAACTCTTAATAAAACAATTAATTGACTAATAATTTTCTTTTACAACAATTTTCGCAGCGTTCGACATTGCTAAAATATTTGGAATTTGGATCTTGATGTTTACAATCGGCTGAGCATTAAAGCCAGGTAATATCAAACTGTTAATATTGCGAATATGAGACATGTTGACCACTACCACCAAGGTAAGCGTTTTATTTGTTAAATATATTTGATCCCTAAATATTGCTCACGCATTACTTTAAACGTGTTTTACGTTTAAAAAAATAACAATTTTTTCGTGGTAGTACACGTATATGCAATCACCTGAAATCAGCGTTACGTTCCTGTATTACGTTTTTGCTTATTCGAGCGGCAACCATTCAACAATTTAAGATTTCAAAAAATTATAAATATTTGGCAGTATACTTATTGGTTTGACATAGGAATGCCCCTATTCGGGGAACTCCCGTTTGGGGAATAGGACCAGAATATTCAGGCATTCTTGAGCACAACCTATCATACCTCATTTATTAATAATTTACTATTAAACTAATTTATACAACTTGAAATACATTTATACAACGGTTTGGAAATTTATTTTGGAAATATTACAGATATCTTATTTACGTTGTTGTATACTTTCGTACTCTATTTATCTAGCATTTAAATTAGTTTTAACAGTTTTTTTTCAGTTTGACTTATCAAATCAACTTAACTAGCTGACAATACATTTATTTTTCATTGTTTAGGCTTGCTTCTTGCTTGTACGAGTGTTGCAAGCTTGGCGATTGCGCTTTTTAGATTCGATTTATGAAATGCATCATCCTTGTATGATTCCATGAATTTCTCTCCAAGACGGTTCTGAGGACATGTTGTCGAGGTTGGATTCTGTGAAGCGACTAAGGTCAAGCGATAAAGCCATCGAGACAAGTTTAGAACAACAGTCACATCACCACCTTGTTCAAATGATTTCTCTTTATCAACATTTGCAATTCTTGAAAGGCCAGTAGGGGCATCCCAAACCTTCAGAAGAGTCTCGAAAACCTTTGAAGACAGGATGAAATTAATTACGATCACATAATGCATGTCCTCGTAAGCAAAAACTCATAATTCTAATAGCAATGCACCACCCTCGATTGGAAATACCGTAAATCTTCTATGGGTAACCCTGGGGTAATATTTATTGAGACAACTTCCAAGGTTGGGTACTATTTTAGTGGCATGGAGCATAAATAAAATTAGAGGATTGTTCAATTTCGATTTCAATATTGTATCCCTTCGAAAATTTCTTTTTGTTTGAACTAAAAGGTCAAAATTCTTCAACAATTTTTTTTACTCAAAACTACCATATTTTATTATACTTATTAGCTAAAATTCCCTGCCAAACCGATCTAACCAAGCAAAGACAAAACTTGTGATATTTACTTAATTAGGAAGAATTTAAACTAGCGAAACAAACCTGCCCTAGGACTGGAGGAGCAGTACCCTTTTGTCGCAGTATTTAATTCCTTGCAATTTTTGTAAAGTAAAGACGATACCCATCCCTTGCATTGCCTTATAAGCAGGTGAGTTTTAGTATGCCCATGAGAAGGAAGGTGGAAGCACCTCTCTTTGAATGTGCTTTCTCTTCGACTCCTCGATTGACACTGGAGAAGAAGGACACAAATCTCATGCGCGATATATCAATCCTTTTCGGATCGATATATTATAAAAAAAAATATATAACTTATAGATATATGTATCTTTATAAAAGAAAAATCTTTCATCTTCAACTCTAGCTTTAAATTTTTTTTATGTAAACCCCCGGTCACTTACACGGGGAATTACGGCAATAAATGCAACGCTTTTATATAATAATAGCGAAAAATACCACAACACTGTAAATTATATATATATATACGAGTAAAAGCACGCATTCTAATAAGGACGTATATTACGGCATAGGAGAAATTGATTTTAAGATTTAAGCTAAGTAAGCCCAACTCATCAGTGTAAAGGTAATTGCTTGTCTAACAAAGAAAAGAAAGCTGTTGAGAGATGCACATGCGAATTGCTATTGTATCCACTAGCATATAACCGTAGAAAAAGTTCCCTCTATGTAAACCCTATTCCCCGCCCAACATTCTCACGCACGCTTCAACTTTTATTTATTAGCGATATAATATTTAAATAAATTTACTTAAAATATGTCACGAGCACAGACTCAATAACCTCTCATTTGCCCCCAAGTCCCCGCAGCCAAAGTTATGAATATAACCCGATATTTCGTGTTTTCGTCATGTAACTAGGGGGGAAGTTCGAGGGTCACCAAGGATGAATTTGGGAGTAAAGAATTGTTCCAGAATTTTATTTTGAAAAGAAAATACTTTTTCAGTTTAGTGAATGTCTAGTGCAAGTAACGCTGAAAAAGACTTTTGTGTGATTGTAGCGCAGGGAAAACGAACTACGGCGATAAAAAATAAGATAACTAAAGTGGAGAATTAAATATTTAATTAAAATGTATTAATATGATAGTTTCACCACAGTAATTGTCTTATCGTTAATGCGTCGCCGCCCGTACTGTGTTTAAGTATTGCACTTTGAAACAACAACTCCTATTACAATTTGACTTTTTGCCACGAAAATACCACTAAGTATTGACACATGGGGTAATATTAGAAGATTGTATTACTTATGTAGAATGCTTCAGCATGGAGTACTAATGTAGTTTTTGGGTACTAATAGATGCAGGAGTACTAATTTATGATTTATTCTATACACAAAATATATATTTATATATATGGAAGGTTGCTAAATTTGTTCTCCTTACCCCAGGACCCAATAGAGACCTTATTTCCGTTATATTTACATGTCCTTGTAAGCAATTGTAAAAGATTCCAGCAATTTGAATATTAGGGTCGGTAATGCCTCCGTCTCGTACTAGGTGCAGAGAGGTCCCAACTGCGTCCAATAATGTAAAATAATTTTTTTTCCTAACATAACCTTTAATATAATCATTACGTTACCAATGTTGTTCTCAGCACTTGGGAGCGGTACTCGGCTAACAACTATTTCGAGGGTTTTCAGCAGTGAAGCTGCATTTTGATGGTCAACCGTAATTGGTGTCACGGGGTAACACTCGTTGTAGAAAACTATAGTCGGAAATGGTATGCATTAATAGTAATTAGTAGTAGTTCAAATAATAGTAATTTCAATTTAATCTAGAATATAAGGTTGTCAATTGGCAAGTTGCCCAATATGCATTAGTTTATATTTAATTTTTAAACTTCAAAAATGGTAAAATTCGTGAAATTAACAGCTATAACCAATGTTTGCAAAGACTTTTGGTTTCCTTCCTGGAAAATTTCTTGCGTTATTATATTTTGAATGGCGTAAAACTCCAATCCAAGACAAGAGCAGGTCACTACAGAAGATTCTGTGGCACATTTTCATTATCAAGAAGTGATTTTTTTTTTCAAGAAAATTCGGTGACATTTTGTTATGACACGATGAGATTTGAAAATATTTAAGGAGAAGCATTAAGATACATTATAAAACTGCTGTCTGTTGACAGGATGGTTAGGCCATTGTAAAATGCATAACCAGTTAGGCGTTCGACCTCCGAGAAAACTTACGCTGGAAGAAAATTGCGTCCGAGTAAATTTCAGAGGTATGCCGGATTTCTCTTGATGTTACTTTATACAGGTCTAAATACAATACACGGTCTTCTACGTCTTTGCTGGTATCAAAGTGTATTGAGAAGGTAATTTTTGAATCACCAGTCGCAGTATATATAGCATATGTTTTGCCGACCACTTGAAAAGCTCTAACATATTCTATGTTTTGCGCTTTCTTAAAAACTGCTTTGTCGCTAACAGCCCGCAGCTTTCTATTGAGTGCAACGGCAAACCCAAGAGGAATGTTTCGATTGAAGCCAAAAAATCCTAAAGAATCGTCCTTTAAGCCTTTTACATAACTCAGAATGTCGGGCACTATTTTAGTTTCTTGCACGTTTTCCCGTCTTTCAATGATTAACAGAATTTCCCTGAGCAGATTCGCCACCTTGATTGAAATTGGAGTTAATAAGTGAACTAATTTATAGCGACTACTTTCGACAGTAACTTTAACGCCATTACATTACATAAATTTACTGCATAGATAAAATACTACCCCATAATTGGGTTGAAGAACGAAATATACAGTTTTGAAAGTACAGCAAGTTCTACTTGTCTAGGGTGACTGAAGTAACTAATTTTTTTTAATTGAGCTCTACGATTTTGATTAGATGGTTTGAAAGTAAAGGAGTTGTACATTTGCAACAAGTTACACATACACATTGAAAGTTAAGCTTTAGGGTCATCTATCAACATGCAATAATCCATGGTAAAACGGTCAACCAGTAGCGGAAGTAAGAGACTGGTCATTTTGAGTTCGAGGGGTCATTTCCGGGTGAAAAAGGGCACTACGACCATCTGGACCATCATAACTTTTCGTTTCATGCAAAACTAAAGCTTGACCTTGAAAGCTTATTTTGAGGTCAATGGGTCATTTTTGGGGCCATTGGGGGGTCACAGAGAAAAGTATTCTATACAAGTGTTGCTCCCCTCCATAAGAGGAACAACTTTTGTAGGGGTTCATGTTGTCATAGAATGATACCTCTTAACATTGACCTTTGACCCCCAAGGGAGTCACATCCGGTCAAACAAAAACAAATTTGAACTGCGCAGCAACCTTAGGAACATATTACCGCAAACAGAATTGAGATATGTTCAGAGGTTCCTGAGATACGCGTGACACTCGGACGGACAGACAGATGGACGGACAGACGGACAGAAATGACGAAAACATAAGTAGCTTTCAGCTTCGCTTCCGCTACTAATACAGTAGAATGCAAGGTTGTATTTCACAAAATTAAAAACGCACCCACAATTATCAATCCCAAATCTCGACTTACATACGCGTAAATGCACCGTCTTCGTCACTATTTAGTAAGGTAAATGTTAACTTTATATAACCAAGTTTTGACTATTACACAAGACGTTCAACCGCAACAACGGAATTTACTACATATAATATAAGATAATGCTTTTTGTAGGCACTATTTTCTCACTAATCAGTATTAATTTATATTATGAGGTTAGAAAACTAGAAATCAAACAATTATACATTATGTGTGCAATATTAACTCAATGTGTTCTATTGAAATTCATACAAATTATAAACTCATTGTTACTCTAAAATCAAATCTTTAAAACTGTATATACTAAAGCTAATTCTGCAGAATAGATTTATTATTTGAAGCAGAATGGGATCATAAAAGTTTGCAAAATTTGTAAAAGAAATCCCTCTTTTTATGCATTTTTTACAATGTATGTAAAATATATTTGCTTATATTGATGAAATAGATTGCATACCTTGTCTCCAAAATATTTTTCAACGTAATCAGGCGTGATACGATCTTCCGAAAGAGGGTAGAACAAAAATAGGCACTCAAGCATTGTACTATCAAATAATGTTCCTTCTTCCAATAAAAGTTTGGCAACGGCTAAGATTAAGTCAATTGATTAATTAAAAATTTTATGTAAGCGTCGTATACTCAAATATATTACCAAGTGGCCGCCGAATATAATTAAATTGTCTCTTTTCTTTTCTGGTGTAGCACTGTGCAAGTAGGTCAAGAACATAAATCATTCTATCCAAATTCAAATTAGTAGCAGGTACTATTTCAATTACAGATGTGATATGGGCTCTTGCGGTCTTATCTGTAATAATATTTTTAGATTTATTGAACATGTAATTTCATATCTACTAACTTTCAACTACATGTATCACATTTTTTTTTATAATGGGCAAAAAATCATGCTACAAAAGCAACTCTTGATAAGTTCAGAGTTTTTAATACGATGAGGTCCACGCCCCTTGATTTAGGAACTTTCTCCTAACTTGGGTAGGTGCCGAGATCTATTCCTGGCACCAGCACAGCAACACAGTAAATAAAAGTGGTGGTGTGGTAGTGGTGAGTTGAGGCCTGGAAAGGTGCGGTTGTGGAAGTTGAGCTTGGTTCGTATACGCACGGTGGTATTCGGTCTCTGCACATTGTAAAAGCTTTTCGGTGGTTAACCCCACGTTCATTGCCAAGTAGAGCCTCCTTTGCCTTATTCCTCGCCAATTTCCAAGCAAATCACAGGCCGATACTACCCTGCTCCACTCACTAGCACAAGCATATCCACAGGCAAAGGTCAAAGAGAAAAGGAGAAAAAAAAATTAAGAGGATGAGATTGGGTGAGTTTGAGACAAATCGAGTTCGAGTGCCCGAACGGTATGCTATTTTTTTAAGTAAAATAAGGTAAGGCAAGTTTGAATGTAAATTACTTTTACTAAAAGGTAAAAATGACAAGAATGGGCCGTTTACATGGATAACTTTTGCGCTTTTACAATTGCGGAAACTCTCCGCTTTATAATCTTTGCCTTTTTGCCATCCTGTTTTTTTCCTTTTTTTCGGGGATTTGAACATAGGTTCTCATTCTGTCTAGTTCAGAAAGACAGACGCTCTAACTACTAGGCATTAACACCGAGTACACAACTTGAGCGACTATGTATTTATTATAAATATTTAAACAGGTCATATCAAGATGTAAATGAGAATGTATGTTTATTTGATTAGTCTGTAATTAATCAAAAATAAGCCACAGTTCCGATCCCAATAACAGAAATTTTTTGTTTAGAATAAATTAAATATTTGTTATTTTCAAAAACTTTTGATTTCCTTGTTTTCTAGCTGGTAATCACATTCAACCCTTTGTTTGAGAACCGTTACAATTGTTACATATGTTGTTAAGTAGTCATATCACAATGCTATAATTATAAAAAAAAAAGTTAAAAATATGCCCTAGGACAAGAGGGCTTTATTTTAATCTAACTTTTTCATTATAAACCTTTGTATCGAATCGTTACGCTCCCAACAATACATTGTAAGGAATTTTATTGTTATACCATCAAGACGATGGTCTACAAACGTCGTAGGTCTCTACTTCTTAAATGGTATATATGGTCTTAATGTGTATGAAAAATAGCAAAACAAACTTTGCAGTTATGATCAAGCGGATATTAGTTTAACCAAAACAAAGGCAACTCACCTGAGAAATTAGTTATCGACGTGATTAGCACTTTCAAAATTTCTGATACTGTTTTGAAGTTTTGTCGATTCACACTACTCGTGTTATTAGAAAAGGCAGAAAGCAATTCATAAGATGTACGTGAGCTTCTTACGTATGTCGAGTCATGTGATGTAGCACCTTCGACAATTTTGGCAATTGCAACAAATTGCTTCCCCAATGCGTTACTAATGCTCCATGTTCTAATCAACTCGACATTACATTTACCGTTCTCCTCAACATTAGTATGCTGCCAAAACAACATTGATTCCCATTCTTCTCCCGTGGCTAATGTCTCCAAATTCAAAAATTCTCCATGTACAAAACGGTCGTGCAAAAATTTAAGCATTCCGCGATGTATAGTATCCTTATTTTGAGAAGCTTGGCTCGACCCCAGTATTACAAATTGATTATCAACTGCCAATGTAGCACACGTTGCAAAGGCGTAATTATTTTCAGTCACATCGTGAAACAGTGCTACATATTGGCTTTGAGTGATAATTTCTTGGTCATGACGCAACGTTGTTATCAGTCCTGTAACATTCCAAATGCCAATAAGGAATGTATTGGGCATGTAGTCACTCCAAATTTGTCCAGATGTGTCAATGTTTTCTAAACTTGGTTTATCATTCGGACCTAATATCGCGTAAATTTCGGCTAGTTTACCAAGCTCTTCGTCATTCCGTCCAAAGGCAATACCGTTTTCCAGTACTACAATGTTTTGCACCGAATTTAGATCGGAAGTAACGGAAAACGGAACGGAAATGAAGAGTGATTTGTGTAGCATAATAGCATTTACAAAGACAATTTGTAATACATTTGAATACTTGAGTACCTTTTGAATTGAAACATTTTCGACTGGGTAGTCTTTGAACCATTTCTTGTAGAAATTTGATTCCGGTTGTAAGAGAGACAACATTTTTACATGAACAGTGTTCTCAGCATCGTATTTCTAAAGAGTAAGAAATTTAGAACTTTATTTACTACACATTATCTTGGACTGAAACTCCTTTATTCTTTTTGCCCCTTGTCCTTTAAAGCAAGCAATCAAGACGTGTACTCTTTTAATAGCATAAGAACGTAAATACATATGTTGAAAGGTAACAACAGTTTACGACCACTGTCGTGTGTTTGGATTGGTATAATTATGAGCAACGAATCTGCGACAGGGGGAGTGACGACAGCCTGTCGCTGAAGGCCCTTACCTACCCTCAAGTGCTGCTACAAATGAAAAGATGACATCAAAAGGACCCTTGAAAAACCTTACGCACAATGCAATGATCCTCGGATATGAGACCAATCAGCGATGAAATAAATCACTGAACTCAGACAGCCCTGCGGCATATCTCATTTATTGACGGTCTAAATAAGGTCTGAGTTAATAAATCTCTTATGTGCTATCACTTAACCTACGGGTTCAACTAATGGTTTTCTGGAGATCTCTTGCCTAACCTTATTGGGCATGCTCCTCCTGCTTCAGATCCCTAGCGTATCAGCGTCTTATACAGTTTCAAATTTCAAATGTGTTACCAAATTTTATGACACACATGGGAGTTACGCATGGCTTTTACAAAACAAAAACTTTGGAGCCATCTATTGAAAAATTTTACAACTGAATAATTGGTTTTAAAATTCGCTGAAATTATAGTATGACGTATATTTGAACAAATAACGTTAGCTCATAATTTTTTATACTTAAAAAACTCCACATTCTTAAAATTTCTAAATAATTTTTCTTCTGATAGTTTTATATTAGCTAGAAATATTAAATAGCCGATGTATATTTTAACTTTGTTCATGTGTTATTTGGCGAGGTGGGATTCATACTTAAGATGAAATATGACGGAGGTAGGAGTGTTCAATAATTTTAATTAATTAACAATTAATTAACCGTGGTAAAACGGTCAACCAGTAGCGGAAGTAGAAAACTTAGAACTAGAAAAATATTAATATTAGACTAGAAAATAAAAGTCTTGCTTTTCGGTCATCAGAATAATCATTAGTTTTTGTTTCTTGCAAAACTAGAGTTTGAAGAGGGGCTCTACAACCATCAGAACCATATCATACTATTCGTTTCGTGCAAAACTAGAGTTTGACCTCAAAAGGTCATTTTAAGGTCAAGGGGTCATTTTGGGGGTCATTGGGGGTCACAGAGAAAAGTGTTTTATACAAGTGTTGCTCCACTCCATAAGAGTAACAACTTTTGTAGGGGTCATTTTTCATGTTGTCATAGAATCATTATCTCTTAACCTTGACCATTGACCCCCAAAGGGTCACTTCTGGTCAAACAAAACAAATTTAAACTGCGCAGCAACCTTAGAAATACATCACCGCAAATAGATTTGAGATATGTTCAGTGGTTCCTGAGATACACGTGATACTCAGACGGACCGACAGACAGACAGACGGACAGAAATGACGAAAACATAAGTAGCTTCCGCTACTAATAAAGCAGTATTTACCGAGATGTGTTGAAACTGATTCTTTACGAAGCTCGCGGTGGTTGTGAGAACTTACTATTTTAACCTCAGTGTTATTATTATTAAGCTTGTGGCATGACTTTCATATATGTCTAAGAAAAAATCCACGTCATTTAAGCCCAGTAAGAAATCCCGTCCTGGGAAAATTTTCCCTTTGTTCCAGTTCTTTATTTTCATTTTAATAATGCTTTTGTAATAGAATGCAAATATCTAATGTAAAAAATTGGTGTAAAATATAGACTTTTTGAATGACCGTGCCCCTCCATACTACTTATCCCTCCATAAATTACTCTCGCCATCAATAAAGTACTCCCTACCCAAATACCCCAACTAACATCACTTTTGCATTTCTAAAGTCGGATTTTATTAAATAAAATGCAGATGGCCAGCAGAGCAGATGGCCAATCGTTTTATGGGCCTTGTCCACAAAGGAGAGGACACCAACCTGACGCATAGAATCTTCTTTTAGGGGTTAACCAGTAAGTAAACCAACGGTATAAACCATGGTTCAAACAAATTTGTTTTGCTTTAAATAAACGTTTGGTGGAAACCAGGGCAAGAAATAGCTTAACTATCAATGAATGTCGGTTGTTTTTACTCAAAATTTGGATTTCTTGAAGTATTAGCACTATGCATTGTATCTTAATTTTCTTCCTCATATTCAAGGCCTATTTGAAGCCTTGGTGTAACAAAGAAATAAATAAATAGATTTTTAAACCATTAAGCCAATTTTTTTTTATTAAAAAAAATACAACCGGGAACCTTGAGCGGAGGTGTCGTGCCTCCGTACCTTCCGCCTGAGAAGCGCAAGAGACTATGCAAATGAAGGCAATGAAGGTTTTTAGCAATGCCTCAAGGCTATTGGGAAACATCGGCTAATTTCCATATCCTCTGTTTGTGTATGACTACTAACGGAGTTACGGGCACACACAACATCAGAGGCAAGGAAATTTCTTGCCTATTCGGGCGGCTAAGTGTGCATTTAAAACTTTGTTGATTGAAATCAGTAGAATTTGGGTAGAGTACTTTACTTTCTACTTCGAGGGTAAGTTATCACTCATTCAGTTTATTGGATTTAAAGTAAAATTATTCTTACCACTATCTCAAGGCAGCAAACCATGTAATGGTTGTAGATAAACACAAAAGTTGCTACAAAAAAGTAAAAACTTATCACTCCCATTATACAACAACGTCAAAACTTCTTTAAATGTAGAGATTGAGAAAAATAATTTTAATAATGGGAAAGTATTGGGCAAAAACGTTGAGGAAGACTTCAATGCAAGTGATAAAAAGTAAAAAAAAAGGACTGGATTAAAATTTGACATTTAGGCTTTTTTATAAGCTACTGTTTCAACCTGTTAGGTGAAAGCAAGATTGCTAATAGAAGCTTACGAAGGTTGGAGTAGCTTTTTTGCTATTGTAATTATATTGGCGAAGAAAAACACAGTTCTACGGTTAAAATCTACACTAGTTCTACATGTAGCTCACAATTTCTAAAAAATTGTAGTAAGTAGTAGAGTAGTTCAAGAAAAAAACTAATGTATCTCCAAAGATGGTAAGGCATAGCTAGTAAAGAAAAAGGACCCACATTAGGCCATACTAACATTGTAAGGCGTTGAGTTGATCAATCCCCTCGAAACCATAAATCCCTTGGCTCAGCGAACCCAGCTTTCGACAGCTAATTAGCCCAAACGACAATCGACTTAATTATGTAGTAAAAGATACAACCTAAGATAGCAACGAAACATAGAAGTAAATTTGATGAACAGTGAAATTAGGGTTTCCAACATCAATAAGAGAAGCAGCGACAGAATTGTTTTCCGAACCCCGCAAAAAGTTTACCTCCCACGTGATTACGTATACTAGCAAATATGAAAAATAGAGAGAGAAAATGAGAGAGAAAAACATAACGCGAAGTTTGATGACGACAATAGAAGCTTCGCGTGCATCTCCCCTCCACTTAAAAATTTAGCCTTGAAAAATTAACATGTAATTTTTTCTTCAAAGAAAGCAAGGTAAACTAATTAACTAATAAGTAAGTAACAATGTAAGTACTATGTAACCTTGTTTATTAGATTTCTATTCATGAACATGACCAACAAATAACTCTAGAATAATTTGCTTTATCATAATTAATTTCTTATCCTACATGAAAGTGTTGGCTTTTGCAGGTGAACAAAAAATTTTTTTTGTTGAATTATTACCAGGTTCAAAACTATAGCACTACTTGCCCGAGCAAGTCCTGCTATAAAACTACGATCCATTAAGTAGACTAATAGTAGTTTCGCTGTAACAGATTATAAATTCTCAAGCTTTCAAATTACTTTGTAAGTATCCGTGATTTACTCCTTTTAACTATTCCTGCACTTTACTTAAGAAAGCAGCAAGGTATGGTATAGGATGGCAGAATAAACTCATAATGTAAAAGTATCGAGCCCCGGGGAAAATCTACCTCCATTACTCTCTTCGTCAAGTAAATTTTGCATTAGAAGAGAAAAATAATCGTGACGCTAAAATTAGTGACGGCTCATATTGCTACGTGTGTAGCTCTAGGGGAAGAATGAGCATTAGCAATGAGGTGCCAATTAGATTTGCAGAAAATGTAAGGTATGTTGTAGTGAGGTGTCTCACCGTTATTGGTGTTTTTTTTGTCATATGGAAGTCAGGTCCCTTGCAAGAAGAATGGATATACTTTTCAAGTATCTTCGAAAAACTAAAATGTCTTCCTATACTAAAGGAAGTCTCCAATTTCCTTAAGTTTAATTTATATCATTCCAATACTGTAATGCTGCGAGGCGCTGTTAAGTATAATATATTATACTTGCTAACTACAAATTTCTTTTGGGTTACTACCTATGTATAAATGTGAGCATTGCATAGTACTGTACTACTTTTCAATCAAAAGATGGCGCTTTAAAAATTTTAAAACCAGTTCTCCAGCTGAATAATAGAATGAAGCACAACTGTGAGTGGGGATAAGGCAAACAAATAAAGAATCCTGGAAAATTTATTTAGCATTACAACATTCGAACTTGATTCAACGATTTAAGAAATTTTAATAATTGAGATTTGCTAGATTGCAACCAAGTTTAGGGAAAGTGTTTACCTTATTCCTTCATATTACTGTCTCGTCAAAACACGCCCATGCTTAATAACGTAAAAATTGATTGATTTATTTATTTATACCTCTTCGTCAGGCTCACGCCCAATGAAATGTTTTCTTAGAATTTCATTTGTGTACATTTTGAAATTTTAATTTGATTCGCTGAAAATATATTTGTAAGTCTAGAGCTAGTTAAAGATATTCGTATTTTTTTTTCTTTGTTATATAAAATTAATCCATATTAATTTTATTCAGATTGATTAGATTTCTTATTGCGTTGGTAATAAAAGTATAGGTGAAATGTTCAGTAAAACATAGTAAAAGAAAAAAAATTTAACGATGAATTTGAGAAGATCTGTAATATGCTATTAACTTGTGTGTTAGAAGTTGCTTTGGTTATGGACGTTTTGATTCTTTTTCCCCTTCTTGTTGTTGGCGTAGAATTTGCACAGGGAGAAGAAAATAGCCAGACCAAGACCCGTAGACAACGATTCGAAAACAATTTGAAACAGTTAGGGTGTCCTTGTAATTTAACGTAAAAATTTCATGGGAAGTCGAGTGGAAGATTAATTTAAAATCTACGTTTTGAATTACTTAGCGTTAGGTTTATTTTTTACATGGGTGTTTTAATTTGAAGAATTTAAAACAATTTTTGAATTGATGTATTATACTTCTTTGGACTTTCGTCAATGGAATTGCAAGTTTTTTCATTAGTAAAAGGTATTATTAGCGTGCAAATACACTGTGGAGAGCGAGCTAACAACACAACTGAGTTAAACTTGTTGATCACAATCACTTCATATTGTACTGTTCATATTTTATTTGCTTTCAAATGAGTTAAGGTTAAATTAAAACTTGAAGTATACGTTTAATTACATTTAATTCTGTTAAATGAGTAAAGAATTGTTTGGGTATTTAGGTTAAAAACCACTTAGGTGGGTTTTCAGCTATTATGTGAATTAAAATTTTTAAAATTAATTAAACTAAATTAATTAGAATTAAAATGTTTGGCCCAATTTTGTTGCAAGATTAATAAACTGATTTTTTATAATGTTTCAATAGTTGGAATTTAAAATGTGCAATAAAAAAGAATACAAATCTAGGCTTAATACCTATAAGTTTCTTTTCAATGGATTGTAATTCCTTCAAGTAGGCATTGGAAACGGTTCGGCTTCCGTTGCAGACTTCTACATCGAAATTAAAATTTAATTCGGGTTTTCAATGCCAAGTGAACTTGGGTTTTCACATGAGGAAATCGTAAATATAATTCCTTACAAATATATTGATTTCAAAAAATGCAAATCGAAAACTCGAAACAAACAAAAATTTCGTCGTAAGTATTGAAATGTGCTTATTGAAAAGTTAATGAAATCAAAATTTGGATGTGCCTATCGAAATTTCGATAAGTATTTCAGACACGTGTATTGTATTTAAATTTTGGTGTAGAAGTATAAAACCGATGCTGGACTATCTGATTGGACGAATCTATACATTGTCCAGGAAACACTTATTTAAAGTCTATGAATGGCAACGATGAACGCGAATTGAATTGCCGATTTAATTATTATTCGATTGAAGTTCACTTTACAGTATCAAAGGACACCGTCCAATAGCAATTTGCAGCGATATTTGAGCATCAATCAATTAACACACTGTTCTACTCGGAATCGGAA
>VYYI01002539.1:0-14573 GCA_021029175.1 Bilobella aurantiaca | reverse complement strand
GTTTTGGAAGTGATTGTTGTGAAATTTAGAAGTTTTGGAAGTGATTGTTGTGAAATTTAGAAGTTTTGGAAGTGATTGTTGTGAAATTTAGAAGTTTTGGGATTGATTGAAGTGAAATTTAGAATAAGTATTTTAGAAATGAAGGGTTAAGTTGTCCCTTGGCTAGGGGTAAGGGTCGTAATTGAATTAAGCCAATGGGGTAAACAGAGGCGGTTTCACAATGACTCTCCCTCAGCATAATTGGATCTGACAGAAAGGAAAGGGAGCAAGGAGCAGCCCACTTGGACATGCGTCCCCTCCAAAACAGCCAAACCAACCAAAAATTCCATATTAATTGTGAATGGGGGCAATTAACACAATTAACTAAAACAATTAAATCAATGGAACATTATTATTAAAGCATTTTCTGCTAGGATACTCAAACAGAGCCTTTCAGAAGTGAAGTGAAAGTTGGAGAGCAATGAATAGTTTTGAAAAGGTGAAAATCCTATTCAATCGGACTATTTTTTCGTACTACCAGACCCAATTTTAGTACTTTTTAGCAATTTATTACTAATCTTTAATTTTTAAAAAAACAAAAAATTAGGACTTAAACTTAAAAAAAAAATATTGACAATACTGAAAGAAAGCACCGAATTTTTGGCTTTTTGTTTAGAATTGCATGTGAAACAAATCACTTGGATTCACTGGTTTCGAAAAATCCTTTGCAATGTACGTTTTCAAAGAACTTAAGAGGTTCGCTGTTAATTTTCTAACAAAAAATTACATGATTAAGATATTTAGATGAATTACATAAATTAGATGATTACATAATTATGGCTAAATAAGTGTGATTTAAGTTTAATTTGTGTTCCACTCATCAGTGTTTGAAAAGTTAAAAAAAGACCGTGTTGAAGAGCTTTGCTAAGATGCCATGCCGTTCAGTAGAAAAAAAAGTTCTCAATGCCGAAATTCTTCAAAGGGATAGTTGAAACAATGGCAAATTGAGTAAAACTTTTAATTGTAATTAAAATTAAACAAAAGCGGCTTCCCTTAGCTCTCCAACGTTAGATGCTTGCAGTCCTGGTAAAAAAAGACTGCTGGAGATTCCAGGGAAATGTTTGAAATTCCAGCGGACTCTTGTCAGTTTCCTGGAGAAAGTGGGGAGTGAAAGAAGTTGTTAGAGATTTAGTGTAATGGTGATTTTGGTGGGACAAAGTCCACTTCCCAACTGGACGCTCTCCTAATCTAATTGCCTTCCTATCGAATATGACATTATATATTACCACTTTCTCCAGCACCCTCCAGCAACTTCCAGGACACCATAAAAGTGTCCAAACCTTTTTCAGCGGTATGACTTACCCCGCCAACGATTCCCTCCGAAGGGTCAAATGGGCACAACCGTATTGCAAGCCCCCATTACGCTCCCCTCAACTTCCCTCCATCTCCAGCGTCGCTTCAAAACTTCCTGGACACTGAGTACCTTCGTCCATAATATCATCACCAACCAATGATTTATGTGGCAGAAGAAGGAGAGTGCATTCGAGTCCCGTCTACACTACCCTTTGACCCCTGACCCTTCCCTGCAGAGAGAGCCTTTCAAAAGATATGTTCACAAAGTGAAGGCAAGAGTCGTTTCACGGTTCCGAGATTCTGGAAAACGCTGATGGACGCCCTGAGCACTGGAATCGGAGATGAAGTTATGCTGCATTTGAATCCGTTCCATTTCAGCAAAAAAAAAGGGTTAATTCGACAGTCTTATTTGAACAAAGGCAATCTGGCAGTATTTATGATTCGCTCTGTACATTAGAAAAAAATCCCTTTCTTATCCGCTTCTTTCTTTTTCGGAGAATTGCAAAAAAAAAGATCACGAGACTTTCTCATTGTTGATGCCTATTTTTAATTGAACAATACATTCGTACAATGTAAGATGAAACAATTTTTAAAAATTCCATTTTCAAAATAATAAAACGTTTTTTTTTTTAAATTTGAAAAACGATTTTGACGATTGGAAGAAGAATCATGTGTATTTTTTTCATTGCAAACGAGCATGTGTCATCTGCAGGAGGAAAAACGAATGTTTTATAGATACTCGAAGGTGATCTTTAAGCTTTTGGAGTCCTGCGCCTCCGTCATGTAACGGTAAAGTGAGATGAAGTAATTTCAAGTTAAGGTTAACTGCAATTAAACTGTTATTTGATGACTCATTCATGAATAGTAATTAAGAGGCTAATTAAACTTAACACTTAATCATAATTAGTTATTGAAGATGATTAAAATGGTCACTTATTTTGTATCATCTTATAAGAGTGGGTGGGTATAGAAATGTAACAAAAAAAAACTCCCGTTCGTCAATTCTTTTCATAAGGAAAGGTGACAGCGACGTGAGTACACTGTGTATCGTGCTAATTAATTAGTGAAAGTTCCTGTTACTGCTCGAAGAACCAATTAGCAGGTCAGTGTCACTGTCTGCTTGACCTTTGACCTCTGTACTTTGCAGAGGTCATCTCCTTTTCAACAAAACATCTGATCCTGATCTTGGTGGTACCGTAAGATTCTTTAGTGTCTACTTTCCTCCCACAGGCTTTCGGAAAAGGAGGTCAATCAGCTGAGGCTGGACAGGTCAGGTCAAGTGGACATAGCAAAGGATGCTCCTTCTTCCCTCGTGGACCACACTGGTCAAGCAGGCTGCCCAGTATCAATCAATTAGTCATCAAGTGGCCTCCTTCCATTGTCATCGAGCCTCCATTACCCGCATCCATCGTCTCAAGTATCTCCGCACCTATCCCACGCTCTTGGTCAACCCAGACGGATCCACTGTCAACATTCGATACCACGAACCACGGGCCATCATTCGGGTAAATGAACCTATTAATCAAGTTTTGGTGCAGGCATTCCGGAACTATATGCATAGGGCGGACCCTATGTAGCGTATCCCATGTTTCACCGATAACATAGCTAAGCTAATTAAATTGGTTTAGCATATAAGGTTGGCAAGCCTGAGCAATCGGTCAAATATCAATGCCATTAAAAGCTGGGTAGCTACATCACGGATCATCAAACGCTAGGATGTGTTTGATTGGAGTTGGATGTTGGAGTAGATTTAGACGATTTAAATCATTTAATTTGTGAATGAGTGCGCTAGGCTTTGCGGAAGGTAATTAAAGCTGTTAATTCCGATTTTCAAGTACGCTGTTTTTTTTTACAAGCTAGATTCCAGTGTGAAACAAGTTAAAATGTACTGGAGATCTCTCAGCGATCATAAATTCAAGCTTCTAAATAACAGAGAGGCTTTACAAATGATTGCGTAAAACATGTTTCCGTTGTTTACTGATTGCTAAAGGCTTTAAAACTCAAAACAGAATTTCGCCTAGGCCAAGAGTGCCTTCATTACTGTTTCAAGTTCTGCCTCAGTTGATTGCTCTTATATAACTCACTGCCAAAGCCAACCTTCAATTTTTTGTGTACATAGGCAACATCATGTCATACTCATGAAGTTCGTGTTATATGAACGATTCTCGTCACTTCTGGACTCTCAATACATGATTGCGAGAGCCAGTATCTATCTAAATTGCACTTAAACTCAATACTGAAGCCATCAGCTTCCCAGCGGAGCTCGCTGCATTATTTTGGGGAGAAGTGTCATTTTGGTGTTGTGAAGGATGTACTTTAGACTAAATTACTTCGCAGCAGTTTGTCACCAGTATCCGGCTGTCATTCCCTCGTTTTATAACATAAGGCTCCTGCTTGGTCGCCCTGTGGTGGGCTCAGTTTCTCAGAAATCGTTAGTCTCAATTAAGTTCTAAGAAACTATCAAGCAGAGAGCCGGAAACGCCGTGTCTTCATTTTGTGTGCTTTAGCAAAACCTAGACTAAACGGAGTTCTTCTGCTATTAGTCGTTAGTTCCGCTTTGTGTTCTCAAATTCCAAGTTCAATAATAAGGTCTTTAATCGCTTTTGCATTTATCACCCATCGTTTCGATCCAATAGCAGAAAGAGCGTTAGTTGTAGTATTTACTCAAGGAATCGATTAGGACAAAAGTTGTGGCATGTGTCTCTGTTGTGTAACAAAGGGAACGAGGCCACAAAAACCAATGAAAAAGTACACAAGGAGCAGTAAAATGAAGAGAGGAAGGGGATTTCCATTGCAGAAAATGGCCCAGAGCTCTTCCTCTCTTCTAATAAATCATTTAAGATCCTTCCCTCGTGCTAAATTATTTAATTGCGAGGAGCTACCTTCTTGTGAAGCTATTAGAATGTGGTGGTAGGCGGTGTAGTTGAACAAGAACTTGACAAACACATGGAGTTACAGTCCATTCAGAAGAGGCCTCTAAAATGTTACTAATTGATTTTTCTCTACCTTCTAGCTCCCTTTCGACATTACCAATTTGAGTGAGTCGGAGAAGAAGATCCAGCTGGAGAGGCGGAAGCCACGAACGCGTGTTTCCCACCACGAGGATGACTCCACGGCCACTGCTTTCGACCGCTCCAAGTACATCAATCTTGTGAAGAAGAAGTAGCTAAAGCGAAGCTCCCTAGTGCTCCCTCATTGTTTTAGACACTGTTTAGTTTCTGAGTTAGTTTGATAAAGTAGTGACAAAGTGAGATGTACAGTTTCTGCGTTTAGCCCTTAAGAAGTTGTAGTTGTCAAAAAGTGTACTCGACGGAAGTCTCTGTTTCAATTGGTATGTGACAGTAAAAAAATCAATATTTTATAAATTCTCTGATCGTTCTCTTTTGGTTTCATTTGTTTTTCTATGTGCATTATCATTGACCGTTCAAGGTTCCAACTTTTTTTAATTCTGTAATCTTTTGGACAGTTTCCATCCTTTTGAGAACAAAACAGCATAATGGAGGATCCAACGCCAGTTGTTCCGTTGAAAAGATCACGCTCCCCTTCCCCTGTCGACGTTTCCCCAGCATACAAGCGGAGTAAACTGGAAGATAGTGAAGTTGACAATGAGCGATCAGACTCCAGTGACTCGTCAGTGGCCAGTGGACATGAACAAGCGGCCAAGACCCCTCCCTCCCCAGTGAATGTGGTGGCCATTGACTTTGACTCGGTGATTGCCGGGAATGAGGATTCGGACGAAGAGGTGACGGCCCTTCCGCAAGTGAACACGACAATTGAACTGTCGGAAGAGTCATCAGAATCGTCTTCGAAGGAGTCGTCTGCCGAAGAGGAAGTGAAGGTGATTCAAGAGAAGAAGAAGCCAGAACCCAAAAGAAATCGACGCAAGGCGGTCAATCAGCGACGGAATATCAAGGAGCTGATGGGTCAGGATCACCTGGACGTAGCCACCTTGGCGGCTCAGAAGGAGGAATGGGCTCGGCGGGAGAGAATCGCTGCAAAGCAGAAGAGCCTCGGCATGGCCAGCCTCCCTCTCTCTATGGAACAAATCATGGAGCGCTTCAACAGTGCTTCGTCGGTTGTGAGCATGACGCAAGTCGTGAGTAGCGACCCGTCAAGTGAAAAAGCAAGTTCGAAAAAGTCGTCCACGACACCAGCGGTCCCACCAATCTCTCTGGCAGCGGAGCATGAAGTACTAACGCTGTCTTCAGACGAGGACGACTGTGTTCCGTGCTACGAATCCACGGTGAGGGTCACTGTGGCCAAGACAAAGGACAAGGATCCGCCACCGCTGTTGCCGCTGAACAAGTACTACGATGCTTATGGTTCTGACTCCAACTCAAGTCGATCTCGCTACAGTGGTGGCACCATGATCATTAATCACAGTGGCTCTGATGTGAAGTTTGAGGAAGATGAGGAGGTGGAGAGTGGGAAGAGTCATGAGGGTGTTCCGGAGGATGACGACGATGACTGTGTGGTGCTGAGTCCACCGCCGCCGGACGCGGTGGACGAAACTGAGAAGGACGAAGATGCCTTCAACGTTCCGGATGAGGAGGGCCGTGTTCTAGTGAACGTGGGACATCCACCAGAAGAACCGGACATCTTCCTGGCACCACAAATTGCTAGGGCTGTGAAACCTCACCAGGTTCGTCAAATATTTAAACTAAATTAAAGTAATACTGGTAGAACACTTGCTAAAAATTAAGTCTTGAAAACGAAGAAAAGTGAAATAAATTATCTTACAAAATCCTGTATTTGCAGATTGGCGGTATTCGCTTCATGTATGACAATGTCGTGGAATCGCTGGAGCGCTACAATAATTCTCCAGGATTTGGATGCATTCTTGCCCATTCGATGGGCCTGGGCAAAACTATACAAGTATGTAAATCATAAAGTTTATTAGTTATATTTATTTATTATATGTATTATTCATTAGTGTTATTCATTCTTAAAAGCATAATGATAAGTCTCCGTTTAAATACAGTTGGGATGTTGAGAATTCTCAACATCTCTCACTCAAAAGTCAACATTTCGACTTTTGTTTGTTTGCTTTGTTCTCTGTATATGAATTTATGAAAGTGAATAATTTTTCTTTTAGGCGGCAGCGTTCTGTGATGTGTTTCTAAATCACACGGGAGCAAATACAGTATTAGTAATTGTCCCTATCAATACCATTCAAAATTGGCTGAATGAGTTCAACTTTTGGCTTCCGTCGGCCAAAACCGTTTCGCCCTCCGAGCCGAGCACAGAATCAAAAGGTTCCAAGAAGCGCCGTGGCAGAAAAGGAAAAGCAGAGTCCATAACAGAAGAAAAAATGGAGGAAACAACGCCCTCTCGGCCAGTCTCACCAGAAACGTCACATTCGAGTGGGGAGGATGGCGACGAGGATTCCAAATCAGCACAAAAACAAGAGGAAGCACCCACCAATACTCGCAATTTTGAAATTTTTCTACTAAACGAAACTGTAAAGAACTTGGCAGCTCGAGGGAAAATAATTTCAGAGTGGAAGGAGAAGAGGGGCGTTCTCCTCATTGGTTACGAAATGTATCGAATGCTGGCACTCAAGAAGCTACGCAAGACTGGCAAGCGCAAGAAGTCGTTCATTGATCTCCAAGAAGAGGATAAGACTGCACTGGAGGAGGAGGCGATGCTGGACAAAATTTACAGTATTCTCGTCGACCCTGGCCCAGACTTGGTCATCTGTGACGAAGGACACAAAATCAAAAACAGTGGAGCGAGCATATCTCAGGCACTTAAAGCGATTCGAACGAGGCGTCGTATTGTTCTTACAGGTAATTATACTTCGTACTCATAAAAATACATTCTTTTTTTTAATGTTAAAATCAAAAATATTTCAGGTTACCCACTGCAAAATAACTTGATGGAATACCACTGCATGTGTGATTTTATACGACCGAATTACTTAGGTAAGGATATTGATTTATTTCTTAATTTTCTCTTTACTACGCATAACTAAATAAATGTGTTGAGCCCTTCAATAATGATTTCAGATTTTCAGAATTGTTTCTTAAGCAATCAATGTCAACCTGTAAAAACACATGGGCCATTTTATTAATATTCTACTTTCATTGTTAATGTCTATCAATTTGCTATTTTCAATTTGGCTATTTATGCGGCAGAGTAAACTAGAATCCTTCTAATGCAAATCGAACGAATTGAATTGTATTTTTTGTTTAAAGACATTTTTCTTCTAGCCTTCTCATATCGTATGGAGCGAAGCTTGCAAGAATTCTGATTTTTTGCTTGTATTAATAGGAAACAAAGCGGAATTCGCAAACATGTTTGAGCGTCCCATTGTCAACGGTCAATGCATCGACTCTACTGTCAATGACAAGCGATTGATGCAGTTTCGCTCCCACGTGCTGCATTCGCTCGTCGAAGGATTCGTCCAGCGCCGTTCGCACCTCGTTCTCCAGCGAGCACTGCCGCGTAAAGAAGAATGGGTCTTCCTTGTGAAGATGAGTCCCATACAAACGCTTCTCTACAAGGAATTCATCACGTACATTCGATACCAGGCAGACATGGGCAGCTCTCCACCGAATCCCATCAAGGCCTTTGCCATTTGCTGCAAAATATGGAACCACCCCGACGTGCTCTACAACGTTGCGGCAAAGAAGGACAAGGTCAATGAACAAGCAGTTCTTGAGGATTTGGAAGATTTGGCTGCGGAAGTGGAGAGTTTCAAGCGAAAGAGAAGCGGAAGTAGGAAGCAGAGCGAGTTGTCCTGTAACAGCAACAGTAGTCTCAATGGATTTCCGCCGGAAGACGAATGGGGAAGTAGTGGCGCAGTAACACCGCGCGGAAGCTTTGGAAAGGAAAAGGACAGCGATTCAGCGCTGAGCTTCGAATGGAGTCTGGAAGCGTTTCGCGGTTACGTTCCCAACGTCCTCGAGAACGGAACCAAGTTTGAGTTACTGTTTAACATTATCCAAGAGACAGTGAATGTGGGAGACAAGTTGCTGGTATTTTCACAAAGTTTGCTTACACTTAACCTCATGGAAATCTTTATTGGAATGAAGCTCCAGTGGTCCAAGGGCAAGGACTATTTTCGTTTGGACGGGAGCACGACAGGGCTGGAGAGGGAGCGTCTCATCAAAGAGTTTAACAAAAGCGCTGAAATTCATGTCTTCCTCGTCTCGACGAGAGCAGGGAGCTTGGGCATTAATTTGATTGGAGCGAATCGAGTCGTCGTTTTCGACGCCTCTTGGAATCCATGTCACGACTGTCAAGCCGTTTGCAGAATTTACAGGTAAGCTGGAGGCAAACGGCTTTTCTTTGCTAAAACAACAAAGCACGGTAGTAGGTTGGATTTCAACGAAGGGGGGCTATCAGCCAGCTTTTCCCTCATAAGAAGGTTAGGTTTGAAAGTTTTCGCGCAGAGAAACCTAATCTTCTTCTGGCTGCGCAACGTCTCTGATATTCTGGCCCCCCTTCGTTGAAATCCAACCACGGTAGTATATTACTAAAAGTTTAAAGTGGTTGCGTAAAGCGACTGTAATGGTTTATTCTTTTTCGAATCACTTTTTTCTCACTACCATTGAAAGGACTGTAAAACCAACGTTAATTACGTATGATTGAAAATCACAATAATCACCAACATTCTTTGTATAAGGGGAAAAGGGGATTATACTTTTGGTTTCGATTCATTATGTGCACCATCTGCTTGATGACGACTGAATTCATGTTTTTATAGTGGCTGTTCAGTATGAAATTAGCATTAGTTTGAGATAGTGTTTCCACTAGTGTCGTCGTACCTCTCCAATTTCGTAATTTCTTTTTCAGATATGGACAAAAGAAGCGCTGTCAAATCTATCGCTTTGTGACGGACTGTACGCTGGAGAAGAAGATTTACGATCGTCAGATTACGAAGCGCGGCATGGCCAATCGTGTCGTCGATGAAATGAATCCGGATGCACACTTCAGTACCAAAGATTTGAGTGGTTCTCTTCTCTTGGAATTAGACGACTTGGTGGCACTGCAAGATCTTAAGGTTGAGCACGATATGACTAGATTCGACGATCCTGTGGTTCAGCGCCTCTTGGAAGTGTACGGTGACAAAATAACAAAGGTAAACACTACTTTAAACAGTGAACACAAGGTATGCGAAGTGTATTTTAAATTTAACTTAATGAATATTTGGATTGGATTGTTTAGGCTCCATTTGAGCACGAATCGCTGTTGATTGATCGGAAGGAGAAGAAGCTGTCGAAGGCGGAGCGGAGACTGGCTCTGAGAAACTACGAAATGGAAAAGAAATCAGTGCTGAATCAGACGCTAACGCCGACGGGGCGTGTGAGCCATGCTGCCTACATGCAAAACAACTACTCAAAGGCCGACTATGACTATCAACTTCCCGTGAGAATTGCTCCAGCACCGCCTGGATGGACCCCTGGAAATAGCAATAAGGCAGGTTTCAAATCTGGCTTTGCCTCGAGTCCCATCTACAGAACGCACGGAAGCAATATTTTGCAAGGAAAGGGCTTGCAGTCGAATCGCTTAACGAAACCCATGTACTTTCCTGAGCGAAACGATATTTCCGGCTTCGGCCTTCCACGAAATGTGAGTCCTCAACAGCTGAAGAAAAATGGAATTTCCATACAAGTTATTGTACTCAAGAAGGATTCATTCTTAGCCGATCCTGGTAAGTTGAACGAACGTTTCTACTTTGTAAATACGTAATACTAATATTTGATTACGATTATTTGATACACGTTTACGTATTGACTACAAAGTACGTTTTACTGAAAAACTTTTAAGTTGTAATTTGGTTTTGTTTTAATCTAAAGATGGCGGACCCGATATCTACTTGATGGCAGGACAGAAAGTATATTTGTTTCGATCCAATCGCGGCGCGTATCTCAAGTTATCCAATGGACGCATCGTGGCCGTTCGAAATCGTCTGCGAGGCGCTGCTCAAGCAATTTTAGATTCAGTCCCACCCTCGCAAGATTTGACAAAGGAACAAGCCTCAGCCGTGATTCACTCCATTCTGCGCCCAAGAATCTCCAGTGTTCTAACCGGCCAAAATGGGTCTCAATTCACACAAAACAGGTTCTTTGGACAAAATCCGTCTAAATCTCCACCAACTGAATTTGGTTCGACGTCCTCCTTGACACCCACAAGCGTCCCCCCTGCCTTCCTATATGGCGACTACCAAAATCAAAATCAACACAACCTCCAAATCACTAATCACCGAAATAGTTCTGGTGGAGATGTCACGATTTGGAGAAAAGGAAGCGCGGCGAGCCTCTCCAGCACATCAACCTCCACTCGATCAGACTCGATTTCTGGAGGCACTGACGGAGGTGTCCCGGATATTGAAGTCATCAAAATCAATCCCAATGGCGAAAATGAGATAATTGAGCCCACTCAGCTCGAGTCCGAGCTCTTTAGACATGAAGAAACAGCGTCAAGGGAGCCAGACTACTCTTTCAATGCATTTTCGGACACGTTTTCAAATTACATTGGAAGTGCTCTTGACTCGCCGGCAGCGATCTACCCGCCCGTGAGCGACGCTTCCTCGATCTTGGACGCTCTAGGAAGAACTTCTCTGAATTCAAACAAATACTATGATAAGGATCCTTACTATCCGTCTTCAACTCAATCGCTGAATAATTCGCTACGTCGAGGCAGTACAAGTGAAGCGTATTTTGGGAGGAATACACAAAGTCCACTGGACCACCTTCGAAATACCGTATCCCAGGTACCGAGTTACAAGCTTCCGGATGACTTGGTCATGGACTACGTGGCCACGTCACAGAGCCCATCGCTGTCCCCCAGAAATCCCATTGCAGATTCACTGTACTCCAAGCTGATGAAGACACAGGAGGCAATGTCCTTACTGCCTCCGTCCTACAATCCGCAACCAATGAGAACCTCAGATTCGAGTATGGACACACCACCGCCATATGGCAGTCACAATTTCTATGATTCCTCGCCGTCGATCTATTCAAAACAGGGTTTAGGTATGAATACGGGCAATTACCCGTACTACACAAATGGAGGGAGCGTGAGTGTCAATGAGAAACCAGCCAAATCTATATTTACGCCGGTGGAACAGGAAATTCTGGACAGGCATCGCAAAGAGCTGCTCTGAGGGGGGAAACAATTAGAAAATTACTACAGATACAGATTTCTAAACGTTTTAGAATAATTTCAGTTCAGTTATACTTAACTTTATAGTCAACGTGTTAGACACATCCTCATCCTCCTCCCAGTATTTCTAAATTATCAGTTGGAAGTAATAAATGATTCTTTTATTGTGGAGATCTTTCGGCAACTGGAAGTGTGGGATCTAAATCTTTGTGTTGTTGCGTCACGTGTTCGTTGAGGGTCGATTGACGCATAAAACGTTTGCCGCACTGAGCACAGAGAAAGGTCATTTCGCCGGAATGGGATTTAGATTTGAGATGTCGCTCCAAATCGCTTTGAGTAATAAACTGCCAGTTACATTCTGGGCAAACTTTGTTTTTCACTCCTGCAGTATTAGATGCAAATTATTAATAATTTTTTTAAACAAAATTACAAAAAAAAAACTTTAATTCTAAATACTTAATTACCTGTATGAACGTAAGCGGTATGTCGCTGAAGATGAGATCTTTGTTTGAAAGACTTTGTACACAAGGTGCATGAGTATTTCTTCTCGTTCGTGTGTACCGTGAGATGATTTTGCAATACAGAATTCTGCATAAATGTTTTTGAGCAATGGGGACAACTGCACAAGGTAAAAATTTGTAGATACTACTAAGAACTGCTGAATAACTTAATGGCATAAGATTAATGTAATTATTAATTGATAACCTGAAAGGTCGCTCTCCAGTATGCTTCCTCGAATGAATTATGAGTGAACGTTTTTCAGTAAAACAGGATTGGCACGCAGAACACCTAAAAATGGAAAGGTCACGAAAGGTTCAGTGATGGCGAGGGGTAATTTTAGTGAGAGATTTGTTTACCGGTATGGTTTTAAGCCTTGATGTGAGAGAATATGTCGTCGTAAATTACTAGACGTTACAAACCTTGAACTGCATATTGAGCATTTGAACGGTCGATTTCCACTGTGACTATGCGTCCTTAAATGAACTGCGAGAGAACTTAATTGTAGAAGATTGAATAAGGTATTCGGAAGTAAAGTAATTTACCGTTCAAATTGCCCTTGGCAGCGAAGGACGCTGGACACTGCTCACATTTGAATCGCTTCTCTTTGATATGCGTTGCATCGTAGTGCTGCTTTTGGGCAGTCTCTGTCTCAAAGGAGGAAGGACAAGCAGAACAAGGGAATTTGCTGGTAACTTCTTCTGTGATTACTTTGACAGCGGGCGTGGGTTCGTCGGATACATGCTTCTCTTCTGGTTCATCACTTTTCTCAGCGAAATCAATCGTCTCATTCGTTGAAAGCGCTTCTCTCTCCAGGCCTTCCGATTTGATTCGAGACATTAACTCTGTCTCTGCTTCCAAATGAATCACTTCGTCGAGAACCCTGTCAATCACTGGGTCGTGGTCATCCATGGCCAAGGTCGCAGGCCCCTTGACCTCTTCATCTCTCCCATCATTTTTCACTGTGTCACATTCATTGACCCGGACACCGTCAAGCACAGTACTTTCTTCATGCCTCTGTTCATTGGAGATGACAGCAAATTGTCGAATTTTCTTGGTCAAAAGATTCCACAGAGAGAATGCACGCTCCTTGTCTGAGTCCGAGAGATGGAAGAATATTTCCACTGCTAACTCTGCCTAACCCAAAAACCAAGTCCATGCTCTTTTGAATGTTGAATCTAATTTTCGAGTAATTGAATTACAAGATTAAATCACCTGTTGTTGAAAATCCTGGAATGAGGACGTTGACAGGATACAATGGTCCATTTTTTTTTGACAATATAACCAATTAATCAAGCACTAATTTGCATTACAAATCAATTAAATATGACTTACATTACTCGGAATAGGACGTTAAATTTAATCAGATCAAAGATATAAATAAATAAATAGGTAAAGAAGTAAAGATAATTACCACTTATCTTGGTTTGAGAAAAAGTTACTTCAGAAACTCGGTAATCCATTTGGCTTGCCAATGGGCAAATTCTAAATCGCGTTTCGACATCATATTAAAGGGTCACTATTAACCAGTGTTCCAATGTAATGTTGTAACTGTATGAACATTCAACAATTATTCTGAATAATTTATTACTGTACTGTAAATTATTGAATATTAAAATAAATTTGGATTAATCTAGCATAAGTAGTAGCTGAGTTAATTCTGAAAATGATAATAATGAAAACTAAACAAAAATAAAGGCTATTGATGTTTTGTTTGCCCATGTATAGCAAGGGTGCAGTCAATAGTGTAGGAACATATACTCCGACCGAAATCAAATGTAAACAAACACTGATGATTTAATAAACAAATTCCGAAACTTAAACAAAAATTATTAAAAAGTAATTAGTTATAATTAAACAATAAGTTAAATAATCTAGATTTTATATTGTTTAGTTTGTTGAGTTGGAGTTAGAATCAACATTCGTGAAGCATGAAGCCGGTTCTCATCGTTCATGGCGGTGCTGGAGACATCATTGACGCTCGCATTCCACGGAAATTCGACGGAATGAAAATTGCCGTAAGAATTGGTTTCAAGATTCTGAAAGATGAGGATGACCCAGTGACCGCCGTGGAACGGGCAGTCAATGTCATGGAGAACTTACCTTCATTTAATACCGGTATGCCAATTCTCCTATTATGTTGTAGATTAATAATTGATTCGGCTGATTTGCGTTGTAGGGTATGGCTCTGTCTTGACTGAATCCGGGGAAGTGGAGATGGATGCTCTGATTATCAAAGGATCTGACCTTAGCGCTGGTGAGCGATTGCTATAATGATATAAGTGTTAATTATCATTTTCATATTCCTAAAAACTAGGAGCTATTGGCGCTGTTCGACATATCGCGAATCCAATTTCCCTGGCAAGACTCGTCATGGAAAAGACTCAGCACTCGTTTCTCGCTGGAGAGGCCGCGGAAACGTTTGCAAAGGAAAACGGAATTGAATTAGTCCCAACACGATGCCTCATTCCTCCGCAAAGCGCTAATGACCCGCAGCACTCAAGCCTTGCAAGTTTCAAGCCGCCCAAAATGTAAAGCCATCAAAAGTTACAGATATTGAACAATCATAAATAAATATAATAACGGAGCAATTTCTAACATTAATATTCATGATCCTTTATTCTAGAACT